>PVKA01052130.1:0-11862 GCA_004027165.1 Ctenomys sociabilis | reverse complement strand
CCCTCCCCCCTCCTTCCCTCCTCCTCTCTTAACTCACCCTCCCTATTCTCCTTGCCCCTGCTCCTTTTCCCCTCCCTCTTCCTCCCTCCCCCTCTTCCTTCCTCTCCCTCCCCCTCTGATTCACCTCCGCTGGAGCTTAGCCAATGAGAAACATCGCAGGAACTCAGGGAGAAGAAAGCTGAGGTTTTTGCCTTTGCTTCACCTTTCCGTGGGGCCTTTGGATCCATGAAGGTCGGGATATCTCTGGCTTCCTCTGTGGTCCCACATCTCCTTTAGGTCCCAGGTACCATTTTCTCTCCTTTCTGGCTTGGAGAGCCACAGCTGGAGTCCGCACCCCTGTTTTTTCAAATCCTTGGTGACTCCTTATCTCTTGGTGGACCCTCGAAGCCTCCCACCTCCATTAAAAATACTACTTTATGAAAGATGTGAAGCATCTCAGATTCTATCTTCTAGCAGGACCACGATAAGCTGTGCACAGACCTTGTAGGAGAAAACAAGCAATGGCTCTAAAGCAACCCCTAATGGATCTGCCTGTTCCCTGATACCTGAGAGATGAGGGCCCCAAGAGATCCTCTACTTAGTTCATATCTCTGGATCTCAAGAGTGAGACAAAGAAGAAAGGTGTGGGCAGGCCCTGTGGGGCACGGCGGGCCTGCCTATGGGAGCCACAAACCAACAGGAATGGAAACTTCTTTTCTTTTAGGCAGGCATGTGGAACATGTCAGAGATCAGCCACTGGGGGTGGGTGAGCTACATATACACCACCTCCTATGAAAATTCTTTGAGCCATTAAAAATAAGCCAAAGAAGGTTCATTGACTGATAATTTATTGTTATAACCTGGGTTCCTTCTCTGCTCTTCACCCCAAATGGATTCCAGATGTCTCACAACTTTCTCTCCATGTGCCCCCAAACTCCTTCCCCCAAAGGGCTTTTCCTAGAAGGTGATGTGGGTTCCAGGCAAAGGAAGTAAGGGGCAGAGGCAGGAAGGCACCACACCTTCTCTCTCAGGTTGGCCTCCATGTTGGCAGCAGCTTCATCTGCAAATCCCTGCAAAGATCTAAGTGTGTTTGGAAGGTTCACTATGTTCCAGCACTTGTCGTTTAGATTTTGAAATTTAAATAACCCCTGAAGTGTATTTTCTAACAGTACAACTTTATGCTTGTCTCCTTAAATCTAGATATATCACGCATGTGATGACTAAGTCATGAATTACTCACCTTAATCCATCTTATTATTGCAGTGAAATAGCTACTGCAGGTTACTCTGCAAATCAAAAAAGTTTTCTTCACCTCATAGTTCTGGAGGAAGAAGATGTGATGCAGTGTTGACCAGCTTTCACCCATGATGGTGCCAATAACAGGGATGTGTAAGGGAGGAAGGGGTCCCATACAGGAAATTGGAGGGAAGCAGAGTTTCTTAAGGTGTTATTAAGGTGTATTGTTTATCTATATATTACTGGGACAAAATGCTTGACACATAGCTTAAGGAAAGCAAGTTTATTTCAACTCACAACTTGAGTAACTTTAGTCTATGGTAGCTGGTTCCAAGACAGAAACATTATGGTAAAAGCGCTTGCTGGAGTGGGCTGGGGAGATAACTCAGTGGCATACGCACCTGCCTAACAAGTGCAAAGTCCTGAGTTCAATCCCTGGTAACAAAAAAAAAAAAAAAAAAAAGGCTTGCTGGAGAAAAGGTACCTCACCTCATGTCATCCAGGAAGTAGAGATAGAAAGACAAGAGCCAGAGAAAAGAGGTGTCTTTCACACTCGTGCCCACAATGACTTCCTTCCTTTAACTTTGCCCTATCTCCTGACAGCCCACTGAGTTAGCAACCTCAACAATAAATCAGACATTGAGGAATCAGGGCACACACAATCCAATAGAAGTGCGTGCAGAATTAGCAATGAATTACTGCTAATAATCCATTTTCCCATGATCTCTCTAGACTCCACATCTGAACACTGATGCATCAGGGGTCAAACCTCCCATGCAGCTTTCTGTACGTTAACCTCAGTTGGCTCAGGGTGTTCCACAGGGTCTGCCTCTCAAAGCCCCACCTCTTACCTCCGCACTGAGGACCAAACTCTAACATAGGAACCCTTTGGGGACAAACTCAAGCCACGACCCAACTGTAGGCCTGCTCCTCTCCCCTCAAGTTTGTCGCGCGCACCCTCGCCAGCAAGGAAGATGCGACCACCAGTTCTTCTCTCTGCAGTTTATTCAGCCTTTAACAATCTTCTTCTCTTAGGTAATGGCCCAGAAGGGAAGCCCGCTCATAGCTAAATACCTTAGGGCATCCAATCCCAAAGCGCCACGTGCGCATTGTCTATAGGTCCAGGTACGCGGAAGCAAGCCACTGTCCTGTCTCGTTGTCTAATATGGAGTTGTTATTCACAGAGAGCTCTCACCCCCGAGGGGGTGGAAGGGGAAACCAGCGCCATCTTTAAGGCGCGGTTGCACGCAGCTCTCTACACAAGTTGACTTGAATAGTTTGCCCCTCTACTTCAGATCAAGAATTTAGGAAATCCCTCAGTGTTATTTTCTGTTTATAGTCCTCACGGAGAAGATGAGGAAGCAGGTGGCTGCTGTTTATCTGGAACTTGTAAAATATTTTTCATTAATCATTCAATAGAGTTTGCATAGTACCCTAAGCAACTGAGTGAGTACTACACATGGACACACACACACCTACTTTGGCAGTCACTACGGAAGGCTCAGAAAATAAATTTGCTGGAGTTGAACTGTGGCAGAGACAACACACAGACCGAGGCTGGGTTCTCAAGAGTGGGAGATCTCAGTCATTCCTCTGTATTCTATTGCTTTTCATGAAAGTAGAATGTGGAGCCCAGAGAAATCCTCTCTTGTCTCAGCTCAGGAAAGTCAAATGGGAAAAGGGATCAGTGTCTCTCAGTCTTCTGCCACTTGCCAAAACCATTCAACCTTGGAAACCCCTCTCAGTTTACTCTGAGCTTATTTTCCTCTAATTTCCAAGGAGTTGAATTTGGCACCTGGTAAATGACCTGAATCCCTGCCACTGCAGCTTTCAATTCCAGACCCATCTCATGAATTTTGTGCGTTAGCAAAAAGGTTTCCCAAACCTTACCCTTTAATCTCTTGGCAATAAAACCCTAAACCAGAGGAAAGTGCTTCTACACTAGATACCATCCTCTTTCTCAGTTGTTCTTGGAAACAAACCTGCTCTATACTCTTACTGGCAGAGAGCCAGGGTGCTCAGCCACCCTGACAAAGGCCAGCAGAGCCAGAGGAGAGAGGGACCTTGGATAAACAGCCAAACAGAAGGAAATATTCCACTCATTGTGTATTGCTCCATTGATGTGTGTTGCCATGGTGACCTCTGATTATTTTTGAACCAGGAGATATAATCCTATTGAATTTTCTGTCCTAGTAACTTAAGAAATTAATTTTCCATATTATAAAATTCAAATGCACAATCTCTTGAACCAAGGCTTTGCGAGTTAGATTAATCCACCCAATCACATTCTGGACCCAGAAGTGCTGTTTCCCAGATTGGTAGGAGGGACAGGCCTGCCTGCAGATGGGCACTGTGGACTGCACATTTGCTCTGAAATACTGCTGTTTATTCTCAAAAATCTGAGATCTTTGTAGCTTTCTTAGAATTTTCCAGAAGGGAAAAAGTATGCTGAGACAGGTAGAGATTTAATGTGTCTTACTTACACATTTTCAAAACCTGCCTAGTTACCCTGAGGGATGCTGTTCCTCCCATTCTTTCCACTTTAGGCTTATTCTTCCATAGTTTCTGAAATAATAGCCAGAGGCCTCTGAGTGGATGCGTCTTAGAATTAAGTCACCCAACTGACCTCCTCAATTCAGTGACTCAGGATCAATCTTTCATCCTGTTGCCTTAGCCTTTTTCTCTCCCCCAGTACTGGAGATTAAACCCAAGGCTTCAAACTGAGCTACATCTCCAGCTTTTTATCTATTTCTTTTTTGTTTAATTTTGAGACAGGATCTAATTAACTTACAGAGCTACCTAGGCTGGGCTTGAACTGGTAATCCTGTCCCAGCTTCCCAGAATGCTGGAATTATAAGAGAGCATCACTGAACCCAGCTTTCTTTAATATTTAATACGGCCAGATTTTACTTGATGTTTTTGTATTGCCCAAAGAGTTCTGTCTTGAAAACTGAGCATTTCTGTAGTTTCTGCATTGTTCTAACCTCTGCGCACATACATATAACCATTCTCACTAAGGCCCACTCTTCCTCTCTTTCTCCCTCCACCCCTGCCTCATTCTACTGTCTCCTTGGCTGGTTCTCTCCTCTGTGATACATTTGTAAATTAAGTTTAATGCTATATTTTAAAAAATTTATTTATTTGATACAGAGTCTCCCTACACAGCTTGGACTCATAGTGATCCTCCTGCCTCAGCTTCCCCAGTGCTGGGATTATGGGCATGCACCACCATGCCAGCTCTGGGGCCAGCACGGCTGGCAGTACCTGAGTTCAAACCTGGGTTCTTGCACTTGTTAGGGAGGCACTTAGACCACTGAGCTGTCTTCCCAGCCCTATTTATACATTTTATTTATTTATTATTTGTAATATTGTTATTATTATTATTAATACAGTTAGTACAGAGAATACAGGGCCCACAGGATCTCATTATGAAGACTGGACTTGTAGTGATCCTCCTGTTTACAGCTTCCCAAGTGCTGTGATTACAAGCACACGCCACCACATCCAATCTCAATCCCTGTCTCAGCATGCCCCGGGGGTAGAGCCCATATGGCAAGCTGAGGGATCCAACTTCAGCCCCTGCTTCTGCCTAAGTAGGTGCTTTAGTATACATTTTAGATAGGCACAACGGTCACGTTCGTCATAGGGAATTTGTACCCAGGCATGATATATTTTGATTTACCAATCTCTTCTCCCTTCAGCTCCTCTTTCCCTTCCTATTTACAAAGCTTTGTTTCCATTTGATCCTTTATTTTTTTCCTTTTACCTTCTTTCCTTTCTCCATTCCCCCTCCCTCATCCCTCTTTCCTTTTGAACCGTTCTTCCCATTTCACAATATCTGTTGTACACTTTGGACTTTATTGACAGTTAGTTGGTAGGAGTTTCGCCATGACTATATATGCTGATACCTGTGAACTAAGCAACTGCACTCAAGATAGCAGTGTGTAATACTAAGGCCATGCTTGGAATGCCTGTTATTCTGGTCATCTTAGTGTGTGCTGCTTCTAATGTCATATCAATTATTGCTGTGCTCTCTCTCTCTCTTTCAAGTAAATGTTTAAAGAAAAAGGTAATAAAAGAAAACAAGAGTCCTTTCTCTAAAAGACAAATGGCTAAATATTTTTCCCATTCTGTGGGTTGTCTTTACACTTCTTTGGTGACTCTCCTTTTTGCTGTGTAAAAGCTTTTTAATTGGATATAATCCCAATTATTAATTTTGTATATTGTCTCCCATATGATCAGGGTTTTGTTCATGAGATCTTTGCCTACGTCTCTATCTTCAAGAGTTCTTCCTATTCTGTTTTCTAGCAGATTTAGTGTTTCTGTTTTAATATGTATATCTTTGATCCACTTCAATTTTAGTTTAGTTCATGGTGATATACATGTCCTTAGCATGTGAAAGCCACTTATGCCAGTACCACTTATTAATGGGGTTATCTTTCTTCCAGTGAATGCATTTAGTGCCCTTGTCAAAAATAAGGTGGCTGAGTATGTTTAGCATTAGTTTTGCACCTTCTAATATATGCCATTTTATGATACATTTTACCATCATGATAGCTAGAAACCCTTTGCCTTAAATTGATTCCTACTTTCTTACCTCTTTAGGACTGGAAAAAGAAGAGGAAAGACTTTCTGGGCTTCTCCCCCTGCTGTTTGGCTGAGTACTATATCTCAGCTCTTCTCCTGTGCCCTGGTCACTTGGTCACTGCTTTTCAAAGAGGATGGAAATTAGTAAACACCACAGACATGATGTGTCACTGCTTTGGAAGAATATCCTACCCTGATATTCTCCATAATCCTACACTGCACCCCTGTAGGAGGGTCCAGACTCATGCTTCTCACCTGCCTTCTGCAGCCATCATCACCATCCTCTTCCCCAGAGAAGGGTGAGCACTGCACAGAATCTATAGATCCATCAGGTGCAGTCTATAATCTTTCTGCTTTAAAGCATAAAAACACATTTGATCTTATCAATGGGGATGGGCTTGTTTTCTAGTACAGGATGGTGTACAGAACTCATGGAATCATAGCAGGAAGCAAGGCAGAGTCTGGGTAAGAGAGCAGAAGTGAAAAAAGGCTCTGTGTCTTATAGTAGCTATTTTGGTTTATAAAAGCTGGTTTACTCAATTTATTCACTCACTTGGTGAATATTCCTTTCAAGTTGAAGTTGTAAATTATTCTTTGGGGTCAGTAAAGCTTAAAACATCATCTTAAATTGTTTTTTTATTATTTTTAAAGAATATAAAAGGGTGATAGAAAAAAACAGTATTAGAGATGATGCAAGATTTCACTAAACAAAGTAATAAGAATTCAACAATGGTTGCTGTATTACATGATGCTATCTTCAGATTAGCTCTTCCAGTTACCAGATATAAACATGTAAGATTTGTTTAAAGAAGAAAAAAAAGAACCAATAACAAAGAAATCATAAAGAAATTCAGAAATGGAAAAAGTCAGAGCAAAAAATTTTAAGCATTAACTGCTCCTTTCAAAACACCAACAGATATTGGCAGTATAATTATCCGAAGTACTCTTCACATATTCTTAAATATATATTTTTCCCTTCTTTCATTTGTCCTTTTCTGCATTCTAGTTTTTCCTTCCCATTGAACAATTGTTTTCCATTTCTTGTATCTGTTGTATCTTTGAGGTTTTCATTACTTTTTCAGGTTCTCACACTGGTGAGATAATACGATGTTTGCCCATGTGGGTCTGGTTTATTTCACATACCAATAGTCTCTAGATATAGCCATTTATTTATAAAGCCTTCAAATTTCTTATAACAATAATACCCCATTATGTAAAAATATCATATTTTTTATCCATTCCTCAGTTGATGGGCATTTGTGTTATTTTCAAGATTTAGCTCTGACAAATCTCACTATTATAAATATGGGTGCACATAGATCACTGTGGTATGATGACTTGAATTATTTTGGAAAAATACCCTGGAGGGGAATAGCTGGGTTGAATGGAATCTCCAGTTCTAACCTTCTGAGGAATCTCCATACTGATTTCCATAATTCCACCTTAAATTTTTATCTCAACTCTCAAATCGACCTTCATGAAAGTGACATGGACTATGGACAAATAGACAATAACCACACATGACAGTAGCTTCCCTGTTCTATTTCCTGCCCTAAAATTATGAAGATGGGGAAATGGAGATTAAGGGCATCACTGGTACAGCTAAAGTTCCTGAAAAGGAAATGACCACAGTTTAGTTAAAAAGGAATGGAAGTCCAAGTCACAGATCAGTTGCGCAATGTGAAAAGCACGACAACCCAAAGACATAACCTCAATGCGGGGATGAAATCACTGCGCACACTGGAGGAAGAGGCTTGTGGAGAACAATGCTGAATGGGCCTGTTTGCCTGCTGTTGTGCTACAATTAGCAGAGGAAATAGATTAGTCAGCTTTCATGTCTCAGCTCTCTAAACTGAGTTGGATTTAATGTTTGGTAATCAAGTCTTCATGAAATTTCGAGTTAGAATTTCCTGTAGACACATGTCATTCCCAACAGGCTGCCAGGGTCCTTGACATTTGCGTTCTGTAACTTCTGGTCTGTGTGCTGCTGTCGGCAAAGCAGGACCCAGTCATCCTGGTACGTCATCCTCTGCGATGTTCAGTTGCTGTGATCATGTTCTTAGTCACATCTTCTCTAATGGCTCTGAGCTAGGTCCTTGCTTCAGGCAAAATCACTCAGAAGACACACTGGAGAACAGAAAGAAAGCAATGGCTATTTGTGTTTATGGTGCCTCCAACACTGCACTAGTTAATGGACTTATAAAGGCAAGTAAGACTGGTGTTGTTCCTTGACTAATGCTGAGGATGATTGCGTTGTTTATACACTACATTGTGTTTGACACCTTCCCAGGGGTTTGTACAAGGTGCTGGGAGATGGGAGAGGATATTGCTGGTAGGGCTGTTCTGGGAAAGCTCCCCTAAGAAGGTGACATCTGGATTGGCATTGGAGAGATGAAAAGGAGCTCACCAATCAGTTATGGAGGCAGGAAATATATTCTAGGTAAAAGGGAAGACTTTGTGGAAACACAGCTGTGTGAAAGAACATGACAGAGAATAAGTAGGACCATTTTATCTGGAATGGAAAGAAAGGCCAACCCAGCCTCATTTAAACAGCCACAAAAGTGACATCTAAAACCAAGAGGAATTTATTAATTTATCCATCTTGGAAAATTGAGGAATATAATTGAGAACAACCGGATGCAGTTGTTCAAATAATATCAATGATGTGTTTCTATCTCCAGCTCCTACTCCACCTCTGTCCCTGTCCCTCTCCCTGTGCATGTCCATGTGTGTGAATGTGTGTGTGTGTGTGTGTGTGTGTGTGTGCATTCTTTTGAATTCAAATATTCTTTTCCCAAGTGATAGCAAGGACAGCCATTAGTAGCCACAGCTTTGTATTAGCAAAATTAAAAGGAAAAACACTCTACCCCAACAGATACATATAAGTACACAGGAATGTTAGGATTGCTTTCTTTGGGTTAGTTATCCATCCTTAAAGCACTTGCTGACACCAGACAACCTGTCTGCTTATTCAGACATGGGTCACATCCCAGGGGTCCTCAGAGTGGGCGTGTTGATGTCCACATATATCAAGGTCCTTATAGCCCCAATATCACGCTGGTGTGGTTCTTCAGTATGTCTCACAAAGCTTCCATATTACAATGTTTATTTCATTTATCAACAGAATCTTCTGTCGGAAATTTAAAAAAATTTAGAAATAATAATTCATGGACACATCTGTTTGATGAAATAAGTACAATTCTTGGCCTCAAGGAAAGAGGAATAGAGAGGCTCTGACAGCTTTTCAGCAGTAGCAGCAGCCTGAGCTGGGATGGGACTCCTGGCTTCAGAGGAGAGAAGTCACCATTTATTAAGTGCCTTCTTAAGCAGGAAAAGTATAATTGGTATAAAATACTGGTTATTTTTGGAAACTGAGTCAAGATGGAATAGAATAAATATGAATGAGTCATTAATTACACACTGAATTGTGATTACTGAGATGTCGTGGTGGTGATTATGAAGTTGGGGTGATCGGGCAGAAGTTTCTCTTTGCTGTTCTTGAGTTTTGCGCAGTACTTGTATTAGTAAATTTCCCATTTGCTGGGACCTAATACCCAACGCGTCCAGCTTGAAGGAGAAAAGTCTTAACTCAAAATTCAGAGGTTTAGTACATGGTTGGCAGGCACCAAGGCCAAAATCTCATGGTGACACAGCAAAGCCAGTAAGCTCTCGGTGGCCAGAAGCAGAGTAGAGGAACAGTGCTAGAGAGAAATGGAGGAGAGGCCACAATGGGTCCCCAAGGCCACGCCTAGACCCGCCCAGGTGTGTGCTGTACTAATCTACAAGGCAATTAATCCAACAAAGTTGACGTATCAGGGTTAGTCATCACTGTACCCAAATGCCAGTAATTTGAGACAACAATGACTGAACAGTTGATAAAAACACAGCAAATGAATTTAAACTTTCCAAAATTTTATATCTGTGGCATTGCTGGCTGGTACAGTTTGTTTCTAGTTTTTTCCCCTCAAAGCCTCATGCAGTCAGTGGGAGTGGACTTCTAGAGTTTGTGATGAATTCATGATCCGGTGGGGGCATTGTGGGTGCGAGCCTTACCCCGCACTGGGGTGCTGAGTACAATAAAAGGAAGGGGGAGGGGCTGGGTGGCTGCCACAGCTGCTCCTCCCTTGCTCTTTGCTGTTTCCCACCACCATGAACCGCTGCCCTCTGCCGTGTGCCACTCTGCCTTGGAGCCAGCCTAGTATAGACTGAAACCTCCACACACTGTGAGCTAAATAAGCCTTTCCTTCCTTAATTTTGGGCTTTGGGTATTTTGAAGGAAAAGTAACCGAGACACTGGCAGTTGGCACGATGTAAAACACAAAACATCTCAGGGGCATTCTAATATGTGGATTAATTTCAAGCTCCATATTCAGCATACCTTGTTAATAAACATTACTGTTCAGGATCATGCTAACAGCTAAGCTAGACTTCTTCACTTAAAAAGAGTGAACCAACTTTAGGAAAATTTAGAAAACTCCAGAAACTTAGTCGACTTTGGAAAAATAGACAGCAAGAGAGCTAAGGATGACCTTGTCATGTCACTGCTAGGTCTCCATGGATGTCTCTGTGGTTAAAAGAGACACACGAAGCTGTAATTAACCTCAGGTCTGCAGGCCAGCAATGTGCAGGCAGGGTTTCTTCCATATTGGGATGGGGTATGGTTAATGAAGCTGAACTTTTTCACAGTAAATGGAATCCAAATGGCTTTGGAAGATTGTATGCCAGAGACCCTAGGACTAGCCGCGCTGGTGTCTGTCTGGTTTCATTCTTGGCCCCTTCATCTCATGCCACGTGCACTCCTTGAACATCATCACTAACCTCCACTCAGGCTGGCCTCCTCCAGTGCCTCAGACCTGTGCTTGAAGGAAGCCTTCAAGCTTCCTTCAGGAATGCTCTTTGGGGTCACCAATCAGTGCCTGAATTCTGGATGCTGAAACCCAGTCTCATGATCTGTCTCTTACATTTTCTTTATTGCATTCATTTCAATTAATACCTGCTCTCCAAATAATCTAGATCAAAATGCAAGGTGTCCCAGGACTCCTAGCTTTCTTTTCCCACAGATTCAGCCAATCATGGGGCGGAGGCTCTCTAGTTCTGCTCCTGCCTATTTCATTGCCCTCTAAACATTTCTAAACTCTACGCATTTTCACCTCTGGAGGCCCTGGCACCAGCACCTGCTCCAGGAAGCCTTTCCTATGACCCACTTCTGTGATTCTCATACCAGCCACAGAGGATGGCTTAGCAGAGGATATTGAGTGTCCTCTTCCAGCCACACTGAACCAGAACACCTTGAATTTAGTTTTTTATTTCCCTATCATGTCCCAAGAAGCTGTACCTACAATGGACCTCAGAAGTTCTCTATTGCATAGAACTTTTTTTTTTTTTTTCAGTACCAGGGATCAAATTCAGGACCTTTGCTTTCCAGGGAGGTGTTAATGCCTTTGAGCTATCTCCCCAACTCTGCATATAACTTTGACAAGGCCAAAAAAATACCTCCCACAAAAGCATCTCCCAGAACGATGAGTTTTCTAGCTGCTGTGAAGTGATCCCAGTGCACCGTGTCTGTATAAATTTCACTTTGCAGAAATCTAGGAGCGGTAACAAGATATCAGACTGTCCTTGGCGGGGTCCTCTCTCTCGACGGCACCTCCTTTTCTCCGAGGTTCCAGTCCCTTCTCTCTGACCACTCCCCCCAAGTCTGTTTGGCTTTTCTTTTGCCTCTGTTGCTCTGCCTCTCTGCTCCTTTCTGCAGTGTGTTTGAATTCTCTTTTCTCCTTTCCCTGCAGAGCATCATTTCTTTGCAGATCAAGGCTGGATTAAAAAAAAAATCAAAACACCTTTTAAATGTTATTTAGTAATTCAAACTGAAAATCAATCAATTAAAATTTTATTAAAACCTCCAAAGATGTTTTAATACAAATCGCCACGAACTTTAGACATTTGAGAAACAAATAGATTTTTTTGGTAATTAGATGAGTTTTAAAATGATCCAGAATAATTCATTTTGTGCTTTGACTTTTGGGAAGCATCATTCATTGAAGTGGTTTCAGGGAATATTTG
>PVKA01052129.1:0-11865 GCA_004027165.1 Ctenomys sociabilis | reverse complement strand
TCTCCTGTTCTTCCTTTGTCACACCTGTACTTCCTGATTTGTAAATATTTTTTTAAATAGGAAATGCTCACCATTAGCTCAACAAAATGACTTAAAAGTTAAATTCACTTGAACTACAGTCATAGACTGGGTTTTAAGAGGCAAAAATTGACTACAAAGATGATAAGTTTTCTTAAATATTACTAATTAGTGTATTCACTGCAGGAATAAATTTTACTAAATTCCATTTATTGCTGCCAAAAGTTATCGAGCACAATAATTACTGGAAACCACAGTATTCAACATTACTAACAGGACAGAGCATACCATTTTTTAGAGATTAAGAATTCAAATTAATCTGGGGCTGGAGAAATGGCTCAGTGGAATAAGTGCTTCACTGGCAAGTGCAAGGGCCTGAGTTCAATCCCTGGTTCCACAAAAAAAAAAAAAAAAAAAAAAAAAAATATTTCAAATTAATCAAAGAAATCTAGATACACATATACTGTTTAGGGATAACAACTGGTTCTTCAATACAATGGATTCAAAAGGTAGTGAACTTGCAACTATTGCATCTTAATTTTGCCATTAATCAAAGCTACCTTGGCTGCTGCACTCTAAAGAACCATTAAGGACAAATGAGCCTTCCACAGATATTTAAGGAATGTAGGCTGGGACAGAGAAAGAACTTTGTCTTACACACAAGTTATCTCTTTCACTCCCACCTTCCCTTCCCTCTCCTGATGCCTCTGGTAAAGTTAATATAAAATTCTGACTGCTTTCAAGTCATCAATTCATGGTTTTGCTGATCAACAAACACTTTAGGGAGCCTACTTGCTATACTCACATCTCTACAACATAGAAAAACTTTTCTGCTCTTCCATTAGTGTATGTTCACATTCAACTCTAAGAGTTAACGTTTTGCATTTCAAATTTCTGTTAGATACCTGTGTAGCTGAGCCTACTCATAACTGCAGCAAGCCACTTCTGTTTAAAACATATGTTTTTTTCTTCTTTTTCTGAAAGAAATTCCAGAGAGTTGCTACCCCTTGTTAACTTTATTTACCAGGTACTGTATCTTTTAGAACAGACATGACTAAAGACTGAGTTTACATAGAAAAAGGCATTGGTCCATATCCAAGTATCATCATAGTTAAGATGTGAAGATAGTTTTTAAAGCTATGCTTCAGATCCTGTTCAAAATTCTAATACCTTCAACCAAATTCAAAAGCTTTTTAGATTGTGGAATTTTTGCTTTCCCCAGTGTTTAATAGCTTTAAAAGTGTATTTTAATATAAATTTGATTACACATTGGCCATTATACTATTCATTCTGCTTGAAAATATAAAGGAATTTTAGCTGTCTTGCTTGTCATGAAGGAAATAACTAGAAACTTGTCAAAAATAAAACTATCTCAGAAGTTTTTTATTCAAACAGAGGTAGATGACTGGCTGTATGGTACAAATCCAAGCATTAATTGATTGATTTAGACAAGTAATTGAAAGCTGACTTATGTTCATAAGAATCATGAGGAAATGCTTTTAAAAATATGTGGCTTTTAATGTCATGGTCTATAAGTTATTAATTTTCAGGCTATTTTCTTTTAACTGATTAACTTCTAACTATAATACATGTTCAGTCAAATATTACAGCCCCAAAGAATTTATCTTTTTTACTTTAGATTGAAGCTATTGTTATTAGCTAATAATGTTATAAAATGTATAAATCTGATTCCAGATCTAATGAAGACTGATGTTTCAGACTGAAACACCAGTAATGCCATAAAAGATAAAACCCTAAAATATAATTTCTAGTTTTTCACAGTTGGTTACAACTTATATAACAACAAAACAAAATATCAAATAATTCTGTCTACATCATGCAACTCTGAATATCCATTATTTATAACTCTGTACAACATTTGTACAGAAAGACAGTGCATCAGAAAGAAAATTGACTATTTCCTTTAATGTTCTATTCTAGAAATTGAAAACATAAATGATGATTTAATATCCCTGAATATTAGGAACAGTAATGACTTAAGTCTTCCACTTTTAAGGTACAAACATGTTCTTAGTTTTATAGCTTGAGTTCATCATAAATGATAAAATTATAGGGAAAACAAAACACTAATATTATTCTTTGAGCTTTCAGTGGCTTTCCAAAAGATTATTACTTTTTTAAAGATGTTTCACCTTAGTGAAATTATGTTCCTTTGGGTTTGAAAGAGTAAATATCAGACAATTAAGGAACTATTTTAAATGATGGCCAGCCTACCATCATTTACTTAATATTGCAACAATTACTCGGGTTTTCACATCACAAAATCTACTGTCCAAACTAGCATTTAAAGGCACTGTGAAAAAGAGATAATTTACAAAGCCATGTGAGATGCAGATGAAGGGAAAAGTACCAGGATGAAAGGGAGTTAGTCTTTTCTCAAGAATTTTTGGTAATAGGAGTCCAATCTCTTGAGGCAATAGGCCCAAACTTTCATAAGCATAAGTGCTTTCGCTTTATGCAATGATTAAAATATTAAAGTGGTTTGATTAAAAATTCCTATGCTATCTCATTAAATGAATGGAAGGAAAGGGACCCCTCGCTTTTGTCCTAGATAGGAAGAAAGGACATTATCTCATTTTCATAATACAAAGCCAGATGTTAGGGCAGCTTTGCTTAAACCCACAGATCTTCAGCAAACTGACTAGATGACTACTCTTCCACACACGACAGTGTCTCCCCTTCAAGCAGATAAGAAATCAGAATAGTCCACCCCATGGACTATAAGGACCAGCAGAACTGCTTCGTTGTTTTCTGTGCCACTTCTGCTAGTCCCTGGTAGAAAAAGAATAAAGAAGAGACAATGAAGATACCCTTTCACCTGTTAAGACTTCTGCTCTTCTAAGAACAATTTTCAAAAATTTTATTTTCCAACCAAATTGTAGTTAATAAAGTAAAGGGGAATTCTGTCCACTAACTCTATCAAACAATTTCACTAGATGTAATAATGCATACCTATATCCTAGTAAGCTGAGGCAAAAAGATCATAAGTTTGCGGCTGACCTTGCTCCAAATAAAGATTAAAAAAAAGAGAGAGTGAGAGAAAGAAAAGAACTAGGAGAGTAGTTCAGTGGTACAGCACTTTCCTAAAATGTGCTTGCCTAAAATGTCCCAGGTTCAATCTTCAGGAACACAACAAACAAATACACAAATTCCACTACACTACATAATATATACTACATTATAAATCTTCTAATCAGAAGTTTAACAATAGGACAATTTTTTAGAGCTAGCCAAATAGCTTAGCAGATTAAAGTACCTGCAAACAGGTGCAGAAGCTGGGGGTTCGATCCCCAAGCCTCCAGTGCTGGCCCTGCCCCCAGGGCGCTGAGAGGGAAATTGAGACTGGGCCACATGGTGGCATGTACCTGCAATCCCAGCTCTTGGGAGGCTGTAAACAGGCATATTACTACAAGTTGGATCTAGTAGTGAGACCCTGAACACCCTGTAGACCCTTCCCTAAAATACATTTAAAAAAAGATTTAAAAATTTGGCCCATTTATTTATTTTTTATTTTTTTACCAAACTTAGCAATCTTTTTTTCAAAAATTTTCTTCTATATCAGGAATTAAACTCTGGGCCTTGTGCTTGCTGGGCAGGCACTGTGCCACTGAGCCACATCACTGACCCAATAAAATTTGTCTCATAACAGTATAAATTTTCACTAATTTGATTGTACTACTGTATCAGTAGTTCCTTGATGCTCTGTATTAGCTTACAAAATTTTAGAGGGCAGAAATTCTGTCCCCTTGCTTTGTATTTCATCTGTTTTAGACACCAATGCACAATAAAATGATGGCCAAAGAAGAGAAGCTGTGTTTGTCAGTGATTCTGCTTGTTGTATTCTCCTTACCAGCTCTGCCTAGATTCAATCTCCAACTCTCAGTACTGATCAGTGCTCTCGCAGCTGCCTGCTGTGGCCTACCCTATCACCCTTAGTTCTCAAGGGAGATTTGCTGCTAGGAATTATCAGCAGAAGATGAGACAACACCATAGAAGAAAAGTGGTAAAATACTAATACCTGCCTCACATACTACTCTTTCCTACCTTGCAATCATTCTGCTGTAGCAGAAAATACGCAGCCCCCCCCCATCAGTATTCTTCAATTTGCTAGTTACCCAGCTAGCAGTTCCTGTTCCAGTTCTGGTGGCTCCCATCTCTTAGAAATGTCTGATCACTGTGATGCATAGCTGTTCACTCTGACCCATACCATATAAACCAATCCGCAGTTGACAAGCCATTCTCCTTTGTACTTCCTTTTTTCCTTATCAATATAAGCCCTAGGGCTGGGACTGATATTTTGGGAGTCATCCTGATGAGTGCTTGTTACCACAAATAAATCTGCCTCCAAATTCTGGGTGTCGCTTTTGGTGTTTCTGCTTGTTGCTGCACTGTGGCCACTGTGTCCACCAGACAGCCCCTTTTCTATGGTTCCAAGCACTCACCAGCTTCCACTAATATAGTTTGTTCCTTTGCCTCTTCAGGTGGAATGGCAGTTATAACTTTTACTGTCACTAGTCCTTGGTTACTTCACCATCTCTTGTTTGATTCACCTATTGCAGCCCACACCTCTACAACTAATTTCTTCATTAAACTAACTTTTATCATTTCCTGCCATGACCCTGACAGTGGACTTTAACACATTCCCACTGGCCTGACTCACCAATGGTACATACATTACTGTCCCATTGGATGGTTTGTACAGCTGGTGGTGCAAGTAGTATATAGGACAGTTATTCATGTACCATTAGTGGTTCAAGCCACCAACAGCAAGATGAATTATGGTCCTGCATGAATATATGTTCATACATGAGTTATTAAAACTCTTCAATCCTTGAAAAACAATATACTTTATCCATTTTACATAAAGCATAAACTCTTTGCTTAGTATCATGAGTTAAAAATCAAACTAAGATAGTATTTAGGTCATTCAGCAATCTTAGGTTAAAGCAAAGGAAGAAAGAAAAGTGCAATGTTTCTTCCTCCTGGACAAAAGAAAAGTGGGTGAAAGCAAAGAAATCCTGCATTGCCCGGTGGGAAAGGGTAGCCAAAAGAGAAGTCAGAGACCCTCAAGGTGGAGATAAAGGTTGGAGCTTTTATGGGACTGGACTGGGGCAGAGTTTATATAGGTGGTACAGTGTTACAACAGGCCCTGACCGGGGAACGGGGGATGGCTGCTGTGAAAAAATAAAAAAAGGAAGTTCCTGGTTAATCCAGGGAGAGGAAATGGAGGACAATTTAGTAGCAACCCTTCTTCCTTGGTTCTGGGATTCCCTCACCCTGCTGACTTGCCAGCATGATGGTAGACCACTGCATGGGTGCAGACCCATCAAAAAGTATTTCAGGTAACACTACAACAAAACATGTATTTTTAAAATGTTTAAGAAAATTATGATATCCCTCAAAGAAAATTAATCTTCTCTTAAGAAAATAAGTTAAACGATCAAATATTATATTAACATGTTTCTTTGGAACCAGGAATTGAACTCAGGACCTTGTGCTTGCCAGGCTGGTGCCTTGCTGCTGAGCTGTATCCCTAGCCTGCAGCATGCACTTTTTAAAAACCCTCACAGAAATCAGTGCCAGGATCTATCTAATTCAGTATATAGCAACAACTAATTTACAACCTAAACAAACAAAAATCCAGCAAACTCTTATCAACCAAACACACACACACATTCCAAAAATAAAACAAAAAACAAAGGAGAAAGAACAATAATAAAACTAGTGATAATAACTCTGCCTTCTCTTTGTAAGTTCAATAAGACAAGAACAAATCTAAAGACTGTAATTGTTATTTTCCATCTTTTATCCCAGTTCCTTTCCTTTCTGTAATTTTTACAACTACTAAATGTCATTTTGGCCTACACTTGTTGTATGTAACAATTAGGTACTCTATGCAAACTTAAAGTTAAAATCATTAGCCACTAATATTGCTGTCAACACATTTATCTCTATTGTTGCTATACAACACTTTTAACACAAATAAGAGAATGACTTCTTTTTCTTTAAAGTTTTTTTCTTATAATAAGCTTGTCATCCAACCCATGGAACAAAATGGAACACATACAAAGGATTGCTAATTAGCATTCACAAAGAAGATCTTTTTGCTTGCACAGGTCTGTCTCCATGCATTTGGTATAAGAATGACTCTTTCCAAATATAAAACATTTAATTTTATTTTCAAAATGGTTTAAAAAGAAACACAATGGTAATACAAAGACTCTACTTCATAACATCTCACTAACACCAAGCCCCACCCCTAACAGCCCAAAAGCTCTAAATGTTCAAGCAAACTTTTGCTTTATCTTACTTGATCCTTTCAAGCCTGTGGGGGGGGGGGTGCATACGTAAGGCTAGAGTCAAGAGATAGTAACCACCTTTGTAAACATCACTGCAAATAAATACACAGACTTCTTCCCTTACAATGGAACAGTGCTGCTGACTTGTTTTAGAAATTTAATGTGGATTCTGCACATAACCAAATAGCAAAGGCCTACATATATACTATTATCTGAAGACACAGAAATGAAGAGAATACTCAGGCATCAACTGAGCACAAACTATTATATATAATACAGCAAAAAAGATAGTGTAAATTCCTAAAATTAAAGTACTTTTCTCTAACAAGGAAAAGAAAATAAATGTTTTTTAAAAAATGCTTCCTTTAATTTACACAATAGAAAAAGTACTTGAGTGCATGGAGGGGAGGGGGTCACAGGAATGAGTTAGCAGGAAGTAAGAAAGACAAGGTAGAAATCTTTTCATTGCAATGTATTAATTTATCGAATCTGTCTTGTTAAGGTGTCTTGAAACTGTCTGATTGATATTTGTACTTCAATAAAATAAAAAATAAATAAATAAATGATACAGAATTTCAAAAGGTGAAAGGAAATCAACAATGGTTGTTATATTGCATACTGTTATCTTCAAAGTAGTTCTTCAGATTACCAGATACACGCAAATAAAACTGGTTTAAAAAAATTAACTGTTCCTTTCAATAAACCAATGGAAATCAAAAGTAAAAAAAAAGACATCTTTTCATATAAACAGTAATAACTAGCCAGCCTAACTCGGTCATTCATTCAGTCAACACTATTTGCATAAGCTAACACCCAAGGTAGTTTAAGAAGTACTAGGATGAATAGGGGAAAAAAATCTTGCATTCAAGTAGCTTACAGCCTAACAAAAAACATCACAAGTACAGGAGAAATGGCCCAAATAATATGCTATGGTAATTCTAAAGAGGGAGAGATGATTAACAACTAGGGGTTTGGGGAATATGCCAGGGAGTAGGCATCTGAATAGACAGCTTTTACAAGTTACACAGATTTGGGTACAACTGATTAGGAAGGAAAAACAGTCTAAGTGAAGGCCAAATAGAAGGACAAACTCTGGAAAGAAATGGAAAGGAAGTCAGCAGTGTGGGATGGGGGTGAACATCAAGTGTAGAGAGCTTTTATGGAGAGATCTATGTATGCGGGAGCTCAGGAAGTCAAATCACAGGGGTCCTCAACTGAGCCTAAAGAGGTTTTGTGGTTCAGAGGATCTGAAACATGAAAAGGCAGAATACACAGTATCTTGAAAGTGTTCTAAAAAGTCGGTGATCATAAAAGAAGAGAAAATTAGGTTTATAATTAGAGAACAGATATTTAGTTAACGGTGAAGGGCAAACATGATCCTGACAGGCTGTTCTAGCCTTTTGGCTAAGATCAGATGTAAACAGACAAAATCAATGCTTCAGCCAAGCCACTCATTCTTTGTTAGGGGCCCTTCTGCCTATAACCTGGAAGCTTGTTCAGTTTTGGTGTCTCCTTGGACATATTTGCTATGAAATGGCATTGGCCTGAATAAAATTAAACTGCAATAACTGAGCCTTTTAAAACATCACATATAGACAACTATCACATGTCCTCTGTCCCCAACATCTTCCTCACATCTTCATGAAATATTTTATTGTATGTTATTCCTTCCTTTGTTTCCTCTTTCTTTTCTTCTTCTCTTTCCTCTTCCTTCTTTCTAAATTCTTTTTTTTGCTGGTGGGAATTGAGCACAGAGCCTTCTATAAAGCTCAGCACAACCACTCAGCCATAACTCCCTACAGAATTTTATTTATTATAAAATACATGTTCACTGTAGAAAATCTGGTCTTACTAATTTTAATGTGACATAATAACCTACAAAATGAATGCAGTAATGCTAACTGGTATAATTTTACAGAGTGATCAAGTGTGCCTAGAACTAGCCTAATGGTCAAGACCAAAATGAATAACACTAGTCTTTCAAAGAATCACTTAAGATAGTACCCCTAGAAGCCAAAAGAAACTGGTTCTAGCTTATTTTCAGATTTTTCCTGGAATATGGGAGTTAAAGAAGTCTAAAATAATGCCTCTGGATTCACAAAAATTATTGACTATAAAAAGTAATATAGACCACTTGTTGGCTATTCATCTTAAGTGTGTACATTCATTATACAGTCATAGATAATTTTTCACCAGGGAAACACTTTGATTAGATTAACTTTCATATAAGTGGTTCTCAATAGACTGAAGCTGAACTCAGAAAATCTAAGAATTAAACACTCTTGAGTAGGTTATACATTAGAACACCTTGATTAAGAACAAGTTTTAAACTCAGCAGAACTCAAATGAACCTTTGCTATGACCCACTGTAACTGTGTGACCTTGAGAACGTTAGCCATTCTAAGATTTAATATACACACCTGTGAAAATCAAATATACAAATTAATGTATGAAAAACTGTATTAACTGGTAGTCATGGTACAATGTACACAGTATGGTACCACTTCATATAGAAGATCTCCCTGAGGAATTAGCATTTTTATTAACTCTATACACTAAAAAAATATATTTGTTGATTATTGTATCTAGATGTTCTCCCAAAGCCACATGCATTCATTATAGAGCTAGCTGGATATAGCATATGTGATACTGAGATTAAGGGTGTGGGTGTGTGGTACTAAATTAGTTACTAGTCATAACTAAGTGAGGATTTGGGTGTGGAGAATGGGAAGAATAAATGGCAAAACATTTGTAGCCTGGATGAGATAAAGGGGAAAGAGAGGCCTGCTTCCTTCTGCCTGCCATACCATGAACTGCCTCTCCTCTGCCACCCCCCTCTGCCATGCCAACCTGCCGTGCAGTGAGCTGTCTAGCGACTGAACTCTCTATCAACTATGGGCTGAAATAAATCTTTAACTCATAGGTATCAGGTATTTGATCCCAGCAAGGAGAAAAGCAAGTAAGATAATTATAAAGAATTTGGAAAGTTCTGATAAATACTTATTTTAATCCCATAGCCCAGAAATAACTAAATTCATGAATTTTTCAAAAATATCATTAATAACTGGCCCAATTAAAAACAAAAAAGATTAGACTTAGGGAATGAAATATATGTTAAGCTTCTAGTTCAATTTTCATGTTTTTTATTCTTATGAAAATGGGGCGAGGGGGGCAGCAAAGAAAACAAAGTTTAGTGCTATCTGGAACATTCTATCATGCATCGTATTTACGCAATAAGGATAACATTGATGAAAAGGTCTGACATTCCTCTCAAGCTCCATCTCTCCTTTCCTTAAACCTCTGCCGGTACCAGGGATCAAACTCAGGACATCTCACTTGCCAGACAGGCCTTTATGACACTGAGCTATCTTCCCCAGCCCTATGGGATATAGATTCTCCTGCAGCACATTCCCCCACTTCCTTTCAACCTCTTCCCCTCATTATGGCGTATACATTCTTATGCAGCACATCCCTTATTCTGGACTATAGTTCTGTGTATTATTTTTCACTACTCAGTCTGTTTCTTACCTTGCTCTAACTCCCAAATTGAGCCTTCTTAACCTGATGATAGTAAACCTCCTAAACAGAAATTTTTCTTAAAAGAATCTGCATTTGACAGATTTTTATCAAATTCTAAAAAAAGGTCCAAAAGTCAAAAAACAAACTATCACAGGAAAGACTGTGGTTTACTTATTATTGGCTATTCTAGTGTTTGATATGAATATGAAATTTTGATGTAAATTTTTATTAATAAATCATAAAATCAATTTAAAATTTTTAAAATAAATTTTTTTAAAAAATTTCCTCTTTTGTCTTCTAGTTCTTTTGGGGGGTTCTTCTAGTCTTAATGTAAAAATACTGTTTTTCAAAATAGAATAATGGCTGAAATGCGATAGGGAGACAGGCAGATGCCTTTCAAAGTGGGGCAGGAGAGGCTGTGTTCAGAAAAGCAAAATTCTAGTGATGTATGATCTTCATGTGGATGCACCTAGTATCACTGAACTGTTATGTATGCTTTATCACAACCACAAGAAGATGTTTTATTCTCATGTAATATTAATCATTTACTATATAGAAAACTAAAGAAAAGGGAAAGAAATCCCAACACTAATCTATATACATTGTTAGGTTTGGAACACAAAGACAAATTAATATAGGATAATTTCATTATAAATCTTGTCCAGACAGATGGTTATTATCTCATAAGAAAAGTAAACAAAAAGTTGCACAGTGGGCCAGCAAGAGAGCTCAGCGGACTACAGTGCCTACTTAGGCAAGCCTAGGCAAGCTCAGGAACTGATTTGATCCCCAGAACCACATGCCACACCAGTACAGCCCCCAGGGTGGGCTGAACTGGCCACAGTCTGGGTATGGTGGTATATTCCTGCAATCCCAGCACTGGGGAGGCCAAAAGCAGGAGCATCACCATGAGTCTAAGCTGTATAGTAAGACCCTTCAACAATCAAATACATAAAAAAAAAAAGTTGCATAGGGACTTCATTTTATCTGTGTGGAATATATTAAACTTTTTCTAGTATAAAGTAACTACTAAGGACATAAATGGTAATTTAGCCCTTTTTAAAAAAATCAATTCATGATCAGTATGTATAATGTAAACATTCTGGAAGCCTGTGACTGGCATTTCAAAGTACCAGAAGAACATTTTATTTAATGAACACTTACCAAGTATTGTTAAAACTTAGCAATATACTATATCCCAAAAATACATCAAAGAAGAAAAAGCAAGCAGACTGCACCTCTGCCATCCTCCTGGTGCTGATCTTACAGAATAGCTTCTGAGTCCACCCTGATGAACAGATCCAAGTGGACCTGCATTATAGCCACACCAAATGACCAACCTGATCATGGACAACAGGCCAATGCTCCAGGACACAAGGTAAGCCCCAAAGCCAGCAGCTAAAGGGGGAAAAAAAACAGACTTGGCCAGCAATGCAGTGCTGGTTACAAGATCACAGCTTTATAAACTACAAAAACAGCCTAGGGTTTTATACCAAATGTGACTTCTTCATAGCAGGCTATATTGGACAAGAAAACCAGTGTAGTGCCTGCCATATGCCAGACAGTATTTAATCAGACTCCATTTTAGGAAAGGGATTATTTCAGATGTAGTCACAGAACAACTACATAGCAACTCCACTTCAGGGTTTCTAGTGTGACCCTTCCATAGTGACTAGATGAGACCCAGCTATGGGTTATATTCACAGACTCCCTGAGAAGTTTATGCTCAAGCCAGGAAGGACATGGGTCCTTCCCTCCACCAAGAGAAATAAGGCCAGGCTTGTGTGGCTTTCAGTGGATGCTGGATCTGCAAGTGTTGACATTAAGTCCAACAGTCTCCTTGAATCCTTAGCCTGTAGCCTACAACCAGCAAAGATCAAAGAGAGGGCTAATTACTTTTCCCCTCTACCTAAGTGAGCAAGGATTGGAATGGATGTCACAGTATGGGTGTAAGCTAGGAGAAGAAAATCATGACTTCCTGGATTCTAGGAAAGGAACACCTCACTCA
>PVKA01052128.1:0-11862 GCA_004027165.1 Ctenomys sociabilis | reverse complement strand
CTTTTGGAGATACATGCTATAGATTTTCTAAGGGTTGTAGGACATTTTCAAAGATGCATTCTTCGCATAGGTGGGAGAAACTCTATGGGCCTTGATGCGCCTATTTTCACCAAAATGGTGTGTAATCTCTTTCTACTAAACGTAACCATGGAACGTTTTTTAAAATGTGTCTGCCTTCTGCTAATTTATGAAAAACAATGCTGTCAGATAAAGTTTCATGAAAATGATCTACAAAGCAGACTGTCAAAGGTGAATCCAGGCAGTACGCAGGGCAAGAAAGGCGCAGAGAACCTGGGCAAGGTTCCCGTGACTGTGGTGAAACAATGTGCTGTAGTGCGGCTCACGTTACCTTGACTTGCACGTTACTGTGAGGTCACAGGAAATCCCGAAATGTTTTCCACATTTTCTTTTATACATTTTATGTCAAATTTCCTGAAATTGAAATCATAAACCCTCCTACTGCTAGACTCTCTTCTGAAGGAAAGGAGATCTCTGACACTTGCCCATGGACACCTAATAACTCAATTCCTAGCAGGGTAACCAGAAACTGAAAGACAGCATTGAAAATGGACTAGGATAAGGCTGAAATGTCACATGCTCTAATTGTTGCAAAATGAGAACTGAACCAATGTCATTAAGACAACTCAACTCAAAGAGTGCATTTAATCTTACTCTTTAGAATAGGAGATAACAGAAGAAATGATAGACTGTCCTAAAGACAGACAGCCACCATTTCCTCAGCCTTCTTATCCAAAATGTATGTGTGGATTTACAGTCTAATTTTAAAATAGCATCTTCTACATGGATATGCCTAAAATGATTCAAGCTTCAGAGAACCATATTTTATTGTTCTAGCTATGTTTATGAAAGGATAAGTCAGATTTAAGTTAAATTGTTCATGTTTAAAGTATTCCTTCAAGATTTATCACTCCCAAAGGCAAAATTTAGAGATAGTTTTTACATGATAAAATGCTATTTGAATATAACTCAACAAAACTGAAAATCTTGCTAAACAACGAAGGTTCATTAATGAATACCAAGTTTTATGATTTTATGGCATCGTGAATTTTTAGGACACATTACCTCTCCTGACATATCAGGGGCCATTGGAACAGCAGGCCACAGAGACGAGTAGATTCCAAAAAACACCACCCAGAGGGCGATGCTGCCCCAAATAGCTACGTGGCTGAACTGGAGAGCAAGGAAATCAAAGTTAAAATCCTCCTAGGCAGGCAGAATAGACAAATACCAATGGGGACACATCCCCTATTAATTTTTATCACATTCAGAGTAAATCCAACATAATTGCACGCATGTGATCATTTTACTGGGTCTTACATTAAGTGTTAAGCTCTTGCACCAGGGTTATGAGTTTATGGTACTGGAATTTAGAACTAACTGCTCCTTTCTATCTCCCTTGGTGCTCTTCTTCTTGCATTTATTCTTATCTTTCATCTGTCCATTGTTAAGTCACTTATTTTTGCTTTCCATGTTCTCACTGAAGGAGTAATTCTTTTCTGAGAATAATACCTGTTGGCCAATGACTGTCAACACACATATCTTGTGCCATTTTCCCCTAGAGCAAAGAGCTTTCATTTCTTTTTGCTATAGTTTCTGTACCTGGATATGGACATGCTATAAAACTCATGTGTTGCGAATAGCAGTTGTTTCAGCTAGACTAGCTATTTATAAATGTGCAAGGACAGCTCTTTTATTAATATTAGCAGTTTTCACAATAATTTTTCTAATGGGTTTTCTATAGAATACCAATCTTGGACACTTTCCTGAACCATAGGTTTAAAAGTCTCCCCACTTCTTGGGATACTTGCAATATGAAATAACATATTAGAGGCTCTGAAGAGTCTTGTGACAATAAGTTTATGTTTGATTAACTCAGTTCTTCCCTACTACAAGCCCTGGTGTCCCTCCTTCCACCCCCACTGGCCTATAATTATCCTGGGGACTAGCACGTAAACCCATCAGGTCTGAATAAACAGAATCCCCGAAGTGGAGCAAGTCAGACAATCCTCAGTGGTGACTACAGGACCTCTTACCCAAGTCCAGTATGATGTCTCCAATCCAGCTTTCAAGCACACAGTGATCACTACAAACTAAAACAGAGAGGAGAGATGTTATCTGGCTTCATAAAAGTGATGGAGAGTGAGATTTATAAAGGACAGATAGATCTGAGCTAAATCATGGGGCTGTATCATTCGTGCTTGCTTTGTGTGTTCAACAAGTGAAGAGATGCAGGCGCTGGGGTCTGCGAGCTGCCAGGTGCAGCATGGCGCAGTTCCTGCCCTTCCCGGAGGCTCATTCCAGTAGGTTACAGTGAGGCAGTTGGTCTCTCTGCAGGAGACCTAGTGGCAATTTAGGATTAATACCTGTAGAAATAAACTCTTACTAAAATGTAATGTTAGTTAACTTAGGATACATAAAGAGTTCCAAAATAAGAGATATAGTTTAACATAAAATTAAAGGAAAACAACCCCTGGAGACCTGAGCACTTAAAACGTCCTCAGGAGACATCTGTGGTATATAGTCTGATTAATTTCTAGCTATGCTAGTTCTTTCCAGAGAGGCATTTCCCTGTTTTAGTCTCCACATTCATGCTGTACAAAACAGACCACTCATTCTTCAAGCATCTTCTTGCCTTTCTTTTATGCCGATGGGTTGTTGTCAAAGTGAAAGGATAGCCCTAGCCTGGGCAAAACCTTAATCCTTCCATTACTCAATGATTTTAATTCTCTACCACTTAGTTATTTAAACACACACCCCCACACATATGCACAAGCATGAATATGCATATACATCACCTGGGTGCTAGGACTGAGCTCAGACCTGTGCATATTAAGAATGTGCTTCACATATGTCACATTCAGCGACACTCCTGGTCCCCAACACTTGATATTTAAATACCGCAAGACTTTTTCTTTTGTCCAAGTCAGCTGTACTTACAAACAACCACTTAGTATTTGAGACAACACACTGATCCTGTGCAGAGGCTGTGGCGGGTGGCACGTAAGAAGAGAACAGAGCATGGGCTGGAGGACACGGAGGCTTAGGAGACACCGACTCAGCGGTCTCGGGCATTAGCCTGCACAGTGCTTTTGACTTTTTAAGGGAAAAATGGTTTAAAATTGTTTTAGATCTTCAGTGGCAGTATGGAGAGCTGAAGACTCATCTATGTATTTCACATAATCCTTGGTGTGAGTGACATACATGGTGGGCCCCGTTCTGGGCAGGGTAAATGTAAACCAAGGCTGGAGACACTTTCATTTTAGTTATCGCTAGACGTTAGAATTGCTGGGTGCACACCCAAGGATACTCTGAAAATATTTGCTATAAATTCAGAAAGCAAGAAATATGAACAGCAGCAGTAGGGTAAATTGGGACAGAAGGGAAAAGGAAGAAAAAACAGAGAAAACAGCAGTAAGAAAGAAGGAATACTCAAAATAAAGCAAGTCCTTTAAGATCACTGAATCTGACATTGTAGAACTCTATCAATAATTTCTTAACAGTCAAAATATCGTACTCATTTGTAAGGACATTCATGCTTGTATCAGAAGGGCACACATTGCAATCTGAACACAGAGAGAGCACAGACGAGAGCGCTCGGTTTTTCACGAGATGGGCAAGAGACCGCATAGCACTCACCGTGTAGACGAAGTTGCCCAGCAGCAGGTAGTCAGAGGTCTTCCCATTTCCAAATACCGTACCTGTGCACCAAGAAGACAGTCAGCGTGAAGAAGGAAGCCGACTTACAGCTGATCCTCAGAACCCACGGGCACAGACAAAATCAATACCAGCAATCATCCAAGGAAAGCTTGGAGGCACAGGCACTAAAGAGCTGCCGAGGGGCTCTGTGCCTGATAGGGCACGCTGCTCACGGCAAGGGTGAGGCCTGTGGAAACCTCCTTGCTGACTCTCAGGGAGCCGCGGGCACAGACCCAAAAGGATCCAAGATAGCAACTGACAGGTCTTTGAGAGTCTGGCTGAATTTAGGGGCATAATTTAAAGCATTTTATTTATACAGCAATGACTAAGAAATGTGGCTTTGGATGAAGGAAGCGGTAGCTAGCAGAAAAAACCATTATTATTAATGAAAACATCAAATAGAAAAACTAAATCTGCACCACTGAAAACCCTAAGGTCCGTGGTATATGTAACACAGCGTTCTATTTGTGTATACGTTCAACAATATTTATTTAAAGTCTAGCATGAAGAGCAGAATATGCTGAGTAAAGCGCAGAAGGCAACGGGGGGGGGGGAGCTGCTGTGTGCCGAGGGGTGCTAAAGCCTTTCATTAACGTGTTCTCTGGGCTTCTGGCTCAATCTCCAGGGAGCTCAGTTCCTCGGCCTAAAGGACAGAATGGAGTCCTTAGGGAGAGGGCACCGAGGGCCAGATGAGGGCATGCGTGGAGCATCGAGGGCGGCGCCTGCGAGGCGGGGTTGCATGTGGATGAAGGTGAACCACCTCCCCTACTTTCTGGTCTCTGTAGCACTCTCTTTTACTCAAAGACAAAATTACTGCAGATCCTAAGAAGCTTATGGTTATGTGGTTTACAGCTATCAACAGTTACCAAATTAGAAATTAAAACAACATTAAAAATATGTCTTGTTTTATCTAAAAATAACAGTAGTAAACCAAATACATGGTAATATAAACAGATTTTTATGAAAAATGGCTATTACCCCAAACAAAAAAAATTTAGTGACAAAACTGGCATCATTTCACATTTTTCTTCTCTTTAATGTCTCGTATAATAGAAGACAGCTGGATTCTCTTATGTTGTTTTGATTAAAATGCAGAAACCCAGCACTGTGGAGATACAAATGGAGTAATAGAGCAGGGGTGTATTTTAATGACCATTTCCATTAATTGTGAATCTTCTCTGATAACTACCTCAAAAACTATATGTAGTTTTGTTTTTTTTAAAAGTGTTGGGGGGCTTAGAGGGGGAAGATTTCTTTAAAGTTTATTTACTAGTATAGAATCTAAAATGATATCAGTGCGCTTTTTGTCCTATCCTTCTACTTTGAATGGATTTTTATCCATGCAAAACCTGGTAGCTGGCTTTGCTCACCGCTGGAAGGACACATGGGCACTACTTTTCTCATTGTTCTTCCTATTTATTTTTGTAATTAATACAGGGTCTACAGTGTCCTACTATGTAGGTTGGACTTGTGATTCTCCTGTTTTCAGTCTCCCAAGCGCTGGGATTACAGGCATGTGCCACCATGCCCAATCTCAATCGCTGTCTCAGTGTGTCCCAGGGGCAGGGCTGGCACAGCACACCAGGAATCAAACCCTGGACTCTGCATCAGCCTAAGCAGGTGCTTTAGTACGCTGAGCTATCTGCCGGTCTTGTCCTTCCTATTTCGTCAAACAGAATATTATTACTTAAGGGCCAAGCATAGTGGTATATGACCAGCAGTTAGGGGGCCAAGGCAGGAGGATCACTGCAAATTCGAGGCCAGCTTGGGCTATGAAAGTGAGTTTAGGGCCAGTTTGAATTGCACAGTGAAACCCTGTTTTAAAAAAATAAAATGCAAACTAAGGGTCAAAATTTAATGAAAGTATTGCTAATGCTTTCTTCCAGGACACTGGAAGTCACACTGGTGCATGCAGTAAAGGAATATGATAACTTCTAGCACAGGTCTATCTCTGTTTGTGCCATGGCACCAACAGCTTGCCTACCACTGCCTTTATACTATCAGCGTGCACCAACATTAAGGTGTTGGGTGTACCCAAGGTTCAGCAGACTCCCGAGGCAGGGGAACAAATGGATTTATAGTAAACTGTATATTTATATTTCTCTTCTTCTACTTCCTTTAAAAAAACTAATAAAACAATCCCATGAACTTCTCCTTACTTAAAAATGAAAAACAAGGGAAAATAATTATTAAAACCTTTCTGCAAGGGAAATATCTCAGCAGCATAAATGCCTGCCTGGCAAGAGCAAGGTCCTAAGTTCAATTCCCTGTACTGCAAAAACCCCCCAAAAACAACAACAAAAAGCCCTTTCTATGTCAGAATGGCAAAACAGGTTCACATTAGATGTCATTTATCCCTTGAGGACTAAAAGCAAGTGTCCTCCAGATTGGAATGGCTTGGGCTGCAGCTGGATGGTGCAGGTTATCTCGTAGAAAAACTCACTGGGTGATCTGGAATCTGCACTCCAGAAGACAGAATGACTGGGGAATTCCTTTATACCCCTGTCACTGCTAAGATTCATTATATGTTACTTGGAATAAACAAGTTCTGATATTAAATGTCCTTCTAGTTTAGAATGTTGAAACAGTAGTTTAATAGATTGGACATGTCTTATCTTTCATACGTATACTAACTGAATGCTAACGTGTCTTGGATAGCCTGCTTACGGTTAGGCCACCCTGAGCTGTGTTCTGGGCTTCGATATGCCATTGGTCCAAAAGTAGAAATAAACCAAATGCCCATCAACTGACTAACAGATACAGATAGCAATAGTTTAGTGACAGAATGAACTACTATTTAGCCATAAAAACTAATGAAGTACTGATGCATGCTACAACATCGACAGGGCCATGTATGCATATCATTCTATTCATATGAGTGTCCAGAATAGGCCATTTGATGGAGTCAGAAAAACTAGTGATTTCCAGGGGGCTCAGAAAAGACAGGGTAAAAGAGCGAGCACGCCAATGGCAATGAAGTTTTTCATGGGGTGATAAAAATATCCTGCCAATAGATGATGGTGACATTTGCATAGTTCTGTGAATATACTAAACCCAATGGTGACTTTTATGGTGTATGAATCATACCCACAAACCAACAAACATACTCCCATGGTCTAGAAACTGGGACTGTTTACTGCTGTAATTTACCAAGCAACTGACAGAGAAAGCAGATCGCAGTTCTGGGCACTGCGCCTACTGCCTTTCCTTCACGCTTCTGGTGACCCACAGCAGGGAGACTTCCAGAGAGGGGCATGGTCAGCCTTCTGATTTGCAAGGGCCACGGGGCCCGCTATGGAGGATGGGCTGTAGGTGCAAGAGCGGGCAGTCTGCTCTTGCACTGGGCACCATGAAATCACACACCGCGTGGCACAAGGCCTGACGAGGCCTATGGGGGAGTGTGCACCCGCCTGCGGTCACTGTGGTAGTGGAGCGCTGGCGCCACAGGGGGGCGTCTTCCCGGGACGGCAGGGTCTGTTGCCAGAAGCAGAAGCTCGGTGCCTGCCTCCTGGGGAGCCTTCCTGAATGGCCATTCAATCATTTTTACGTGTACAGGAAATACACTATGGCCCTACCTCTCAAGATGGACAATAAAATCCCTCCCTGGAAAATGAGCAGACAATGCTTGCACTCCAAGGTGGATATAAAAACATATTATAAACTGCATCCACAACACCATCTCAAGCTGATTTGAAAATGTCAGCACGTGTGATCAGGTGCAGCATAGGGTGTGCTACGACCTTCACGGACCACATAAAACGTGAGCACTGTTGTCTTCAAACTACATGGCAACAGAAGAAAAAAGCCCTAAAATTTAACTCCATGTGAGTTTGGAAAACATGAGAAGTGAAGAAGAAAGACTTGCATATATTACATCACTTGGCTCCCAAAGGAATAATAAAATTCTTTAAAATGTGTACTTCCCTAGGCGTGTGCTTCTGGGTTAAGTAAAATACCATAAAGAGAAGCACAGTTATAGTTTTTCTTTTTTTTTTTAAATACATAGTGACAAGGAGTTACTTTTCTCAAAAAGTAAAAAGTCATCTCTTGGCATTCCATCCTTCCTACTTACCATACTGAAGGGCTTTCAGTGGAAACCAAAACAGAATAACTGAGTGGAAGAGGCCATTTAAACAATGAACCCAGAAAACCTGAGGGAAAACAAAAATCCATGAGAACCATTTGCGATAAACTAGCTCTGTGAACCCTGACCTTTCTTTTTATCTGAGAGCTAGATTCACAAAATGTGTTTCTGTCGGGCCACTGCTGTGAATTAATAGAACTGACAGGCACTTTCTGCCTCTTAGGCTTTCATGGGTCATTTATTTATTTTTATGTTGCTCAAAATGTTTTTTCAGCTTCACTTGAAAATTTTCCAACTTTTTAAAAATTCGAAGAGCAAATTTTTAAAATTTTCCCTTGAAAAAGAAAAGAAAAGTAACAATAAATGCAGATTTTATGGGGCAGTTTTCATAATTCAAGCACAGACTTTTAAAGGGATTACAATTTGGGGAAATACTGTTCTCTTTCTCCAGTGCTATGCAACACATGTGTGAACTTTTTAATGGTTAACAAGGTATAATGCCTTTTTTCCTTCTTGCTATATAAACACATATACACACATTATATTAAAACTAAGAAGTATAACATCTCAGTTGTGTAATCATTAAGGTATTGCTTGGATTTATTTAATATTTCCCACAAATTTTTAAGCATCTGTCAGTACCAAGTTTCATGTAACTAGAACATCATTTAACATCATTTTGCTTTTTTATGTCTGCTGTCTTTTATGAACAAGAGAGCAAGTCTCTTGGGCATTTTATTTTTCTAATTTTGTTTTAAGAGTAAAAACAAAAGCAAAGACAAATACCAAAAATAAAAACAGAAGCAGAGTAACACAAGACACACGGTACAGATTTTCGACAGTAGAATAGCAAATTAACAATGGTAGTTATATTACGTGTTTTTGTCCTCAAATCTGTTGCTCAGATAAACAGGAAAGATTAAGTTATAGAAAAACTGTCTGGATTTCTTATGGCCTTCTGAACAGTGGTAGTTTTGGCATTTAAAAGTGCTTATTCCTAAACAAAACTTATGCTAAATTAATAACTAAATAATAGTTTTAAGCTGTTCAAATAACAGAAATTAAGTTGCCTGCCTCCCACAATTTTCCACCATGATCTCAGTCTCCTTTGTTAGTCCAGGCATCCAGCTGGGGTTGTATGATCCAATTTACGCTCCAATACATTACACATTTGAACTTGTGTTACTCATTAACCTTTGTCGCTTCTCCTCGCTATGTCATTACCACACGGTTTTATTTGACAGAAAGCACAGGTGGGTGCAAGAAAAATTAGTTCTACTTTTCCATTTTCCTGACTGATACTTATTGTCACATGCTAATCCTTTAACCCCTGTCACGACCTCAGAACCTCCGACCCTTTTTACCATAACAAATGTCCGCGTCATCATTCACAGCAACAATGCAGCTACACTGGGGACCCACAGCAGCCAGTATGTACACAACTATGCATCTTGCAGCCATTTGTACAGGGGACTTATATTTTCACTGAGATCATTGGAAAAACTCACCCTTATAAATGATTGGCAACGCATAAGTATTCAAATAGATATGGAAGTTGTATGACCTGCTTGAGTTGCCCTGGTGAATTCTCTAAAATGCCTATGCCATCACAGATAATGAAATACTTTTTCTACAGTAGAAGATGCAGAAAAAACAACATGCTTATGTTAAATCTACTGCACGCTTTGCCCTGGCCATACTGACTATGTCTACATTGTGATGTACAAAGAACATAAAATGCACAGCTCTGCAGGCAAAAGTCTGGCTCATTGTGAGAAGCGACTTTATGTTTTTAAGTAACAGTGTCACACCGAAGTTTGTGGCTAAGCTGTCAGCTCCTGAGACAAGACCACTGAGCTGAACTGTGGCCGACAGGGACCTGTAGCTCAGGTGAGTGCAACTGCCAGACTGCGAGGACGATTCCATGCACCTGTAGGCTGGGACTTTGCCTAACTCTCCGATCACTTTTTCAGAGAAAGGAGGGCTCCTGTCCACTGTATCTGCCCAACTGCAGCTTCCCATCCTCTAAAAATGCCCACCTTGGGTTATAGCAATGTGGCAGGAGGCACTACAAGTTAGGCAGGACAGATACAGTGTAGAAATTCAAAAGTAAAACATTAAAAATGAATTTTAGGTATTATATATTATAAATGGCAACAGTTTTAAAAGAAACCTCCAGAAAGATTTTTCACAGCTAGTGCTACAGTTAAAGAATGCTTCAGCATGTTATTATTTTAACTAACCAAGTGTACATATTGGAAACAAAGCCATCAAGTTGCATGCACTCTGATGCTGGACTTTCATGCATGGGGATAGTGTTAAGTTTAGAGCTAAGAGGTTTTATTTTGAGATGCACTCAAAATAAAACCTCTTAGCTCTAAACTTAATACTATCATTTATGGTGGGGAGGTTAGAGGCACCGAGACACCTGCTTCACTTTAAGTACTAGGTCCCGAAACTAGCATCCGAGTGCTTCTTGAATTAAGAAATATTAAAAACAGAGTACATTAATCTCCTAAATTCAATATGCTGAATTAAAGTTACTTCTAGTTATCAGAAAATGCTAATGAACATGCATTGTCCTAAATTGAAACAAATCTGTGAGAAAACTGTACCTATGGCGTTTACAACACTAATAAAATGCACAGATGTTAGGAACTCCGAATGACATCGACTTTGCTATGGTTACACCTGCACTCACTCTAAACAGAAACCTGAATTATTAACGAATAACAGTGGAAACATTTTAGAATATACACTTGCAGGAAAGTAAGCCATGCACAAAAAGAGATTTTTTGTTTGTTTTTTTTTTCTTTTTTTAAACAATTTTATTGAGACACAAATAGCAATGAGACAGTTTCAAAACTGATTAGGACAGTTTCAATAATTAATACATTGCATATTGTTGTCTTAGTGGTTAGTCACTGTACAAGATGCAGACATGTTATCCTGTCCACAGACACTATTAGAACAGATCTTTCTATTCATTGAATTAAGAAAATGTAGCTGTATATCTATCCTAACTATTCTGAATATACAGATACAAAATGGTTGTTCATTTGTATCCTCTTTTTTCTTGTTTAGTTTTGTCAGAGAAGGGTATTCCATTGTCGTTTAAACATTATATTGTTTTTCTTTTTGGAAAGAATAAATTACCAGGAGTCACAAGAGATGACAAAAGCTTATGACTTCAAGTGTGATTTTAAATATTTTATAATAAACCTAAAATTCTAATGTTGGCAGAGTTATTTTATAACAGCAAGTTAGAAAAGAGTGCTACAGAAGCTCTCCCCGTCCCGCATGGAGAACCACCCGCTGTCAGTCCCCGAGGACTCCATGGTGCTGCACACAGGAAGCTGCAGGACCAGCGGGACAGCAACTTCTGTCTGCTCACCAGCTTATGGTGCCTGTGAGCCTCAGTACAGAGCGGTTTCATTGTAATTTTACAACACAATAAAACCAAAGCAAACTAGTAGGAAAGCTTCTCTGCTTCTGTTGGAATCTGCGGAATCAGGATTTCCCACAGTGGACACACTAGAGCTGTTCTGGCCAGCGTTCCTCTGCTTAGAGTCAAGCAAGAAAGCAGCCCCACTGAGCACCCACCAGGACGAACTCCTACCTTGGTATTGAAGTCCAGAGCACTCTGAGATGTTTTGTACAATTCGGGGTACTTCAACATATTCTCTTTTCTGCAGGATCTCTCAAATATTCCAAGAGTTAAGGGAGGCATTGCTGTAAACATCTAAAGTGATAAACCGATCAGTATACCAAATAGCAAATTCAGGGCAAATCTTTATGCCAGAGTTTTAAAATAAAACAGGAATTATCAATTATGTTAAACTTACCACATTATAGAGACCTATACACCATCTTTCAAAGAGGATCTGTCCAGAAAAGCCATTAACAAAGGCAAACCAGATCTAGGAGAAATAAACCCCAATCCCTAAATTAGAAACAAACACCAATACACTGGTCAGAATCTATTTTATACTTAACGAATGCAACAACATGTCATTTTCAGTATGCTCTTGAAAATGGCATTTTTTTTTTTTTTTTACTGT
>PVKA01052127.1:0-11868 GCA_004027165.1 Ctenomys sociabilis | reverse complement strand
AAGAAAGAAAGAAAGAAAGAAAGAAAGAAAGAAAGAAAGAAAAAAGAAAGAAAGAGAAAAGAAGGAAGGAAGGAAGGAAGGAAGGAAGAAAGAAAGAAAGAAAGAAAGAAAGAAAGAAAGAAAGAAAGAAAGAAAGAAAGAAAGAAAGAAAGAAAGAAAGAAAATATGACCCTGGCTGGTCCATCATGGACAGACAGTGCCTGTCACTCAACATTATTTTCTCTCTTTTCCTGTGTAACAGGGTTAGATATCTGCATATTTCTGCCATGGTTTACTTGCAGCTTAAAGATGGCATTGGGTAGCCTTACACATGACCAAGCTTTATTCTAGCTTGCTCTGTGAGAGTACTTTTGGGTGAGATTTTTCTGAAGTAGATTTCCCAATTTAATACACATATGTTTCAACAAATCAATTAAAGGCCTACTCAGTAAAGGAAAAGTCTGGCCATGAAAAAAGAGAGAAGCTCATTGGTCTAAGGGTCTTCAGCTGGCTGTTTGTCCTGCTTTGGGGCATCAGTTGAAGAGCAAAGTCCTTGCAGGTGTTACTCCTTGATGGCTTTGACTGACAACTTTGTCACCTCTGCTGAGTCTCCCATTTTTTGAGTTTCCCAACAGATCTTAGTGTTTTCCAGCTTCTATAATCTGCTGCTATAAATAAATAATAAATGACTTTTTTTGTGTGTCTGGTATGGGGTCTCGGTAGGCAGATAAGACTTGTTGTGATCCTCCTGTTAAAGCCTCCCCAGTGCTGGGGTTACAGACATGTGCCACCATGCCTGGTCTCAGTGACCTGTTCAGCATGCCCAGTGGTGGGCCAGCATGGCCTGTGATACTGCGGCTCAAAGCCAGGGCCTTGTGCTTGCCTAAGCAGGTGCTTAGTTCACTGAGCTAGCTACACACCCCAGAGAATAAATAACTCTTATAGTTCTCTTTTCCTGAGCACCTGTGACGGCACAACCACATTTTCCAGATTGTCTGTCATCAACACGTTTTTGACTCCCCAAAGAAGATGCACTAGAAAGGAAATCTGAAAGGTGAAAAGAAAAGCATATTTTCCAAAAACAGTTAAATCAAACATTGGGTTGTTGAAATAAACTAAGACCACCCAAGTGGAAGTTATTTGTTCTGTGTCTTCTATACCAAAAGAATCCAGAACCATCACCTTTATTTGGCAGAAACATCACAGCACACAGAAAAATGTGAAGTTTTATAACCTAAAAAAAATAATATCTTCAGGCGCATTCCAGTTGGAGGCTACTAGGATGAGGAAATTTTAGATAAAAACTAAAAATGTGACCTTCTGTGTGACTGGTCTTGGCTAGCTTGCTTTTTCTTTCCACTGGGTCAAAAGTTGGAACAAAACTTGGGGAAGCTGTGTCAGTTAATGTGTTCTGGTCATTTTTAGCTGCTGGCCGCAGAGGCTGCTTTTCCGTATCCCTAACTGGCTGCTGTAGACCTGGACTAGAGTCACATTTTCACACACTGAACAATGTCCACATGAATAGTCAGGCCACATTTTATTTTTTTTGTTCTTGTCATTCTCTTATTTGTGAGAAGTTGTGTATTTCAGGAAAAACTATAAATCCAGAACTGTCTTCCACAGAGATGAGTCAGGGATCTTTAGAGACAGCCATAGCATGTTTTCATCAACTTGTTTTCCTGTCTTCTGGTGACTGTCTGACCATGGAGAGGCGTGTATCACCCTGAATAATGCACAACAGCACCATTTCCACTCACCTTTTCAAAACCAGACTGATTAACAATCTCTATAAAGGGCTTCAGAACCAGGAGCCCCACTTTGACAACCCAAGACAATAGGAAAAATTTCAACAATTATGCAGATCAACCAAAGAGTGAGCTATTTTGATGTGATATATAGCCTAGTCCAATTTGCCTTTTATTTTTTGATCCTAGCATAAGAAACATTAATATCATGGATATCATGAGTGACAAAAAATCTAGGGTAATGTTACTGTCATCACTCTCACACCAATAAAATGTGACTGGTCCATTCCCACATCAAAGACAAAGGTGGTATCATAAATAACTTCAGAATAAGTGTTCTAGTCTACTGGGGCATGCATAACAAATTCTGTAAACCCGGTTGCTTATAACCAACTGACATTTATTTCCTATGGTTCTAAAAGCTGGGCATTTCAGGCTTTAAGTACTAGCAGACTTGATGTCTCATGAAAAAAAAAAGAATATTTCTTTACATAGTAGGAAGGGTGGGCAAATTCCCTTCAGCTTGTTTTACAGAGGCAATAATCCTATGTGTGAGCATGAGCTCTCTGGTGACCTACTCAATGCTCCAAAGCACTGTCTCCACTCCTAACCTGTTATAGATTAGGTTAAAATATATGAATTTGGGTGGGGAGAAGTCAGTCGATAGCCTTAAATGGTAGAGTTTTACAGTGTTTTCTAGTTGAACAAACCTCCACTAAAGGGAACAGCAATGTTTTCGCTTGCATAAACAATGAGGCATGATATCTCTGGCAGTGCACCTGAGTAATTAGCAGGGCCCACATTTTAGGTCTTATAGCTGAACCCACTAGTCTCTTTACATGGTGAATATTCAATCAACTGACCTATAAAGCTTGTTGAATTCAGGCTTGGAATTACTCACAGTCTGATCAATATAAGAAAATGATACGGAGTGGGTGGCATAACCACAGAAACACATGACCGTGCTTCTGAAGGAAAGAGGTTCAACATGAGATTACAGGTAGGCTTGCTTTCTTCTGCAAGCGTCTGGCGTTGGATTGTGTGTGACCCTTCTGTCTCTTTGAGGTCACATGGCACTGTGGTGTGTGTTTATGTCTCGCTCTCTCCTCATAAAGACATCTCTCATGGTAAATTAAAGCCCTCCTTTATGATCTCATTTTGTTACCTCTTTAATCACTCTTTATTCTGATGCAATCATATTTCGATCACTGGGGATTAGAACATGGACCAGGAGGGACCTTTTCAGCTCTCACTGCCCACAGGAGGGCAGGGGAATGCCATCCTTTCACAGCAGGCTTTCTGAAGGATGTCAGCAGGTACCACATATTTGGGAAAACCTCAAAGGCAGGCAGAGAGGTGGGAAGCCATATGGGGGGCAAACAGACAGCTTCAGGTATGCCTTAGGGGGATGTGGCAAGGGTGGTAAAAGCTGGGGTTATAACTGGAAATCTTATATCTAATAGTTTCTATGCTCTTTATAATTATGAATATTTACTTCCTGAGTATTACTTGCAAATCATTATAAGAAATAGAGCTTTCAAGTATTGACAGATGTATATCTTTTTACTATTATTTCTATTAATTAGAAATAAATACCTTATATTCTCCCCATATTTTCAGTATAACAAAGGTTGTGAAATATGTACATACAAAGATAACAGCGAGGGAGTAGGTACAACAAATAAACTCTAAAAGTATGTTTTAAATATACTAGAACAAACATCACCTAAATGGAAGACATATAAAAATGTCAAAAAAATAGATGTCAGAACTATGTCCTTTAGTTTATCTGAAAATAAACTTGCCATACAATTCTAGTGGTAGCATTTGTCACTGCTTTTTTAGTACACAACTGTCGAGACATTGGGGAAGAGATGTGTTGGGATCATTCTTAATCTCCCTGATTTGTAGACCTGCTCCCCAGGACAGCAGAATGGAGGAAATATTCATTATGGTCTCAGTGTGAACACTAAGCTCCTACACCAGAATTTTCACTTTTCCAACGTTTAACTTTAAAATGCTTCTGATACATGGCTTGATGGAACAAGTGACAAATGTGATATTACACTGCTTCTTGAACCAATGCATCAGGGACTGGTGCTGTAATACTTCATGTTTTGATCTAATCTCGAAGAAAAGCTAAGTCAGAACAAGAAGAATTAGATATAATTAATTCAGCAGACCATGGCAGAACAAAGCAGGCACTTTAACATCATGTACCATCACAGGGTTATGAAACAGTGCAGGATAAAAAGAAAATACTATAAATTTAGCTCATTGAAAGTTTAAAGAAATATGAACACCTTAGAATATACAGCAGAATATGTACTGTATTTCTTGAGTTATAACGCTGTACTTTGAATATTTTAAATCAATATTTTACATAAAAATAAAGTTTTCATTTCTTCTCAAGCTCAGGATTATATATAATTTAATGACTGGCAAATGGATTTTATTCTCCCAGAAAAACAAGTTGCAAAGTTCTTCAAATATTCTGATTTTATTATTTTTTTTTACAAATGCTCTCTAATTTTGAAAATAGCAACAAGAACATTTTGTAGAGAACACAATAAATGCCTAGTATTATTCTGAGATTTTAAAAACATACTAACCTCATTTATCAGATGGCAGCTTCAGAGGGGTTAACCCACCCTTTTGAGTTCTGGAGAATTTATATCATTAGAGCAGAGTTCACACATTAGGTGCAGTAAAGGTATATAAAAATGAGACGTTCCAAGTATTATCAAAGAAGCAAACACGGATGCACCTGTGAGTTCTGATTGTGGCTCTGAGTTAGACAGCTCCAGGCTATGATAGCTTTCCTTCCTGTCCTGCAGCACCAGCTGCAAACACCTGTTGATGTATGCGCCAGTGCTGGCGCCCCAAAAGGCATGCAAACTCTGCTTTCCAGTAATGCACTGAGTGACACCGCAGGAGGAGGAAGTAGTTCCTGTCCTTGGGTTGCCATTCTTACAACTCAGAGGGATCACCCTGTCCTTGGAGGCTACAACCAAATCTCTTATCTGCATTCAAGAACCTAATTATGTCCTTTGACGTTGTCTGAACTTGGGGTTCCCAGACCACTATCCGTAAGCTTCTCTGGTTCTGCCCAGTTCCAGAGAGGACAGAGGAGGCATATTTATTTCATGATCTTTGTGTAATGTTTCAGGTAATCTCAAAATGCTAAATTTGACACAGACTTGATATGTTTAAAAGATCTAATGATTAAAAACTTGTTCATTTATTGTTGTTCCTCTTGAGGAGAAAGCAGACATTAGTTAACATATTAGAAGTTTAAAGACATTCTGGTTTCTTTATTTCTCTTTGAAAGAATTTTCTTTGAAATTATTTAAAGAAAGAAACATGGGTCCTCATTTCTTAAGTAGTTAACATCTGTAAACATGAGGTGCAATAGGATGCTGATCATGTGACTTCTCCAAATACCATCAGGACCTCACAGCTCTATAAATTACTTAAGTTAATATCAAAAATTTAAAATACATCAGGAGCTGGGATTGATGGCACCTATCTGAAAACTCAGCCCTGAGGAGACAGAGGCATGAGGACTAAAAATTTCATTTTCGCTTGGGTAACTTCACCAGACCCTGAGCAATTGATTGATCAATCAATCAATCAATCACAGGCATAGGAACATATGTATTGTTTTCAGGCTTTCTTTTGTATTTATAAATAAACTGAGCTTAGTGGCACTTATGCCCGTTCGCTGAGGTTAACACAATGATTCCATTAAGAAGGCATGAATATTTTATTATTAAAGAATTTGAGTATGACAAGCAATGAGAATGCAAAACATTTAATTCTCAGGTTGAAAGAAGGATGATTCCTTCAATATCCACCTGAAAAATCACCATGGAAATTCCTCCATTGCCATTTGGTTTTCTTTTCAACCACGAGGAGCTGCATGTCAGATTAATCTTAGGCCAAGAAGCTGCTAACCAGAGTCAGGCTCTGCTCCAGATTCAACTCCCTCGAAATTTTTTGCATAGTCAAAACCACCACTGATCCTTCAGCAGTGACTCTGCATGGTTAGGGGCTTAAATGTCCCAAACTGTCAGGTGCTTTAGTGATGCCTTCTCTGGACAACTTTGCTCCCATATGAAGCATTGGTTTGTTCTTGAGCCAAAGATGGTGGCACAAATCTGCAGTCCTAGCTCTCTTAGAGGCTGAGGCAGGAAGATGGCAGGGTCAAGTTCAGCCTTGGTAACTTAGCAACTTAGAGAGACCAACTTTCCAACAGAAGACACTAATAAAGAAGTGAAAAAAAAGGCAGGGAATATTGCTCAGTGTAAAAGCTTGAGTTACAATTCATTGGTACCTAAAGGAAAAAATAGAGGTTTGCCACTAATGTAGGCAGTAGAGGTGATGCTTTGAACAATGCAGGAACCACCATGTCCTCTGCCTTGTATCCAGTTTGACTACCAAAAAAACTATTGCAAGATGAAGCAGTTGGAGATAAATTCAGTGTGAGAGCATCAAAGGAAAAGGACCACCCTATGCCATGCCTGCGGGATGATGTTCATATTCTGACATCGCTGTCAAGGTCACATCAAGGGCAGGTTTGTCATCATCTGGAAGCTAGCACTCTTTAGATTGATCCAAGGATTTACAGACTCATAGTTCTTCCCATGCACTGAGCATGTTTGGGCTGCAGTTTAGGGCCCTGCAGTGGCTAATTCTAGGTACTGTTCTGAGTACAGAATTGGGAAAGGAAAATTGGAAGAATTGTAGCACTCTGCTTAGAGGTACTTTACAGGCAAAAGAATGGCTTTGGTGGGTCAGCAAGACAGCTCAGCAGACAAAGCATCTGATTCAGCAAGCACAGAGACCAGGGTACCATTCCCAGCCCCTCATGCTGTGCAGACACCATCCCCAGGCATGCTGAGCCAGCAATGGTGTCTGGGTGTGGTGGTGTACTCCGATAATCCCAGTGCTAGGGAGGCTAAAAACAGGAGGATCACCATGAGTTCGAGCTGCATAACGAGACCCTGTACCAAATACACAAGAGGAAAAAAAATAGAATGATTTTGGTTAGAATTAGTGTGAGTTATTCTGTTCAAAATGAAAACTATTAGATTTCACCACATGAGAACTGGCTGAGTTTAATTGGCTCACATGCCGGATGCTGTAGAAGAAAAATGTATGAGTGGACCAAAAAAAAAAAACGGTTGTCCAGCTTTCCTTGGAAAGTGTAGAAGCAAACATGTGTAGTGTTTGCAGCATACTCTGTGTGCTGGACAACAGGCCAAGTAGGCAGCACGGCATGAAGGAATCGACCAGCCACTTCTGCTTTAGCATAAGTGCCTCAGATTCTGGACTTCTCTGGGTCCGCAGTGTCCCCCAGATGGAACTTCCTGGAGACGTTCTCAGCGCTTCTTAAAACTAACTGTGAGAAACTGCCCAGGGAGAACTTTCCAGGGTAGCTGGTCCAGCTGCAAGGACAAGCAGAAGGACAGGTTCTTAATTGCCTTCTAAGCATTTTCAGCCTAAAGCTGGAGGCCAGGGTCCATTTGCCACCATCCTCTGAAACCTCCAGAAGACTGATTTGGCAGTTGATGCTGATGCAGTAAATCCTACAAAAAAGTTTCTTTTTTTCTAGATGGAAGCCAAAGTCACCCGAGACTTATGGTTGCCAAGCTGTAATATCAACACGTATTTTGGGAGGCAATGTTGACCACCTCAGGTAACACCAGAAAACAATGAAAAGACCAGTGACCAGGGTAATATTGTATAAGGAGGTAAAATATTTTAAAGTAAAAGGGGAGGCAATTATCCCAAGCTGAACTTGTCAATAAATCCTTCTGATTTTTGCTCCAATGTTAGAAAAAGTTTGTCTATCATTTAAAACTAAATTTTCTGTTAAAGTCTAGACTACAAAATACTTTAGACCTGGAATTTTACAATCTCTGATAAAAAGATATATCTGAAAATCGGCCATATACAATATTTATTTATTTATTTATTTGGTGGTTCCAGGGATAAAGCTCAGGACCTGCACTTGCCAGGTAAGCACTTATTCCACTGAGCTATCTCTCTGGTCCTGCATACAATATTTAAACTGATGGACCTGTTTTAAGAATTTTATGCAAAATGTAGGTTATTGAATAAATGTCACCAATAGTCTTTGGCTTATGAATGATCCATTTTTGGAATCAGATCAATATTTGGTACAGGGTGTTGCTATAAACTCAGACTCATAGAGGTCCCTCATCTCAGCCTCCGTAATTCCAAAATTACAGGCATGTGTCACTACCTCTGCTTTTTGGTGGCCTGCATATTGTGCCCTGGGTTCTGGGGCCAGCAAGGCATGTGGTATGAGGGATCAAGCCTGGGTCTTTGTGCTTGCCAGACAGATGCTTAGACCTCTGAGTTATCTCCTCAACCCCTTGTCAAATCAGTATTATTTGAGTTTAAAATCTACACAGTGAGAAGCTGCTGTCTCTTAAGAGTTCATCAACTAGGTTACCAAACATAATAGCTTGTACCATCTGTTATTTAAATGGTCACTGTCAGTCCTGAGAGTGCACTTAGTAGCAAAGCCCATGCTGATCACAGGTGAGGCCCACTGGATTACAGCCCTAGCACCCCAAATATGTAAAATAAAATACTAAGAATAGGGTGATGAGATGGATTCAGAGCATTTGTTCTGCTCGGTGTGTGGAGAAGCTCCTTTACAGCATCAACTTTTGCAAGCTTTGCTGTACATCAGCTGAGAGCCAGGAGGCTTGCTTGAGTTTGTCTGCCACAAAACTCACAGTGAAGGATTTAAACGGTGTAGAGAAGCAGGCTGACTTGCTTTAGTAGCAGGGAGTCCGCAGCCTCTGTGTTATTTGGTTCTGGCCCATAAGTGCTGAGAGTATCAGTTGGCTAGGTCTAGGAAGCCCTTTTCTGATCCATGAGGGCTCACTTCTTGGAGACTTTTGACTCCTCTGGGCTCTCCAAGCATCCTTTATGCAAGGTCTCAGGACTCTATTCCCATCTGTTGACAAATATTTTGCACAGAGTTTTTCTGTTTTGTTTTGTTTTAACAGTTCAAGGCAGTCACTGATAACCTGGCTATGATAAGCTTAGGTTTTTGTTTTGTTTTTGTATTTTAGGAACAGGTCTACAGGGTATACAGAGTCTCACTACTAGATGGGACTCATAGTGATCCACCTGTTTTACAACTTCCCAAGAGCTGAGATTACAGGTGCCCACCACCATGCCAAGTCTCAATTGCCATCTCAGTATGCCCTGGGGGCATGCCTTGCATGGCAGGCCTGGGGATCGGACACCAGCTGCTGCACCTGCTCGCAAGTGCTGAGCTATTGGATGGCCCAAGCTTAATTTTTTGAGACACTGCTGTTTTGAGTGATTTATTGGAAGCAGTGGAACTGGGGGGGGGGGAACGCATCAGGAAAGAGTAAGAAGGAATCACATAATACCATGTGTCACCCTCGGCCCAGGCTGATCTCACAGAGCACTGCAGCCCAGCTCACCTCACACAGCATGAGTTTGTGCCGTACTAGAGGCTGCAGACAGAGGACCAAGGCTTCCTCATGGGGAGGGCTTGTCTTTTTCAGACCCAGATCTCTTCTCTCTGTATCCTACGCAGTGTTGAGGTAGTGAGTTCAGCACAGTGCTCAGAAAACTTTTATAAGTGTATTTACCAAATGGCAGGCCAAATAGTTTAGCAGATTAAAGCACCTGCAAGCAAGCTCAGGGGCCTAAGTGCCGGCCCCATCCCCGGAGCGTGCTGAGATGGCAATTGAGACTGTGCATGGTAGCACTTGTCTATAATCCCAGCACTTGGAACGCTGAAAACAGAAGCCCTACAAGTCTGATCTAGTAGTGAGAACCTGAACACCCTGTAGACCCTTCCCTAAAACACAGAAAATAAGAGTATTTATCTGGTGAGTGCTGTAAGCGCATGACATGCCATCACTCTGAGGGCCATTTCCTAGGCCCACTGCCATAGAAATATGCATTAGGTTATAATGATCGGAACAACTGGGACGGTTGTCCCGTCTTCAAATACAACTTTTCTATAAAAAAGATGGCTCTGAAGAATGCACATGAAAAAAGAAAACAACATTGCTGCAGGAGGAGTACTGGCCAAGGCACTGACTAACCCATTTCCTCTGGCATCTGGTATCTCATTAAGTGTGATGAAGAGGATGCTCTTGAATTATTAATTTGTATTCTTCACTGTCTTATGCAGTTCTAGAGATGTCAGCTCCTGTGTACCATGTCCACAGTCTCCAAAAAACTTGCCATAGGTTTGAAACCATACAGGCCTCGTCACGTGACATTTACACTGAAGTGAAAGGAAGTTTGGTACTAGAGCCGGAGTATCCCTATGAGAAGATAATCTCAGGTGTAGCATCGTGCAATGTCTATGCCACAATTTATTGCTCGGATCACTCAGAATTGCTCACATCTCCTATCATGCCTCACTCTCACACTAAATTGTTTAAAGAATAGTAAGCCCCAAAAATGTCCCTAAAATGATCAGACTTCTGATGATGTCTAAATGGAATGTGGAGTGCTTAACACAAAACAAAGACTAAAGGAACAAGGTGGGATTCTTGATACTACCTCTTTTCCTAAGAAATTAATGTTCATATCTGTCTTTTGGCAAATCCATCACAGATATCTCAGATCCATGAAAAGCACAAATATTTGCACAGATAATTTGCTATCAAGGAAACTTAGAACTTCATCCCTTAATGATCTGAATCTAAAAAGATCTGAATGTATAGTTTTTATATTTTTATTGAATGGAATGTTGTTGTTGAATTTACCATAGATTTTTCTTTTTTTTTTTCTTCATTTTCTTTCTTTTTTTTCTTTTCGGCTTCACATTTTGTTTTGTTTATGAGCTAGGGGGTCTCATTATGTACCCCAGGATGGCCTCCAACTCATGGTAATCCTTCTGCCTCAACCTCTTGAATGCCTGCATTACAGGGATGAACCTCAAGTTTTCTTTCTTTTTTAATTTTTGTTTATTTATTTTTTTTGCGGTACCACAGATTGAACTTGGGACCCTGCACTTGCCAAGCAAGTACGTATTCTACTGAGCTATCTCCTGGGGCCCTAAGTTGAGAAAGATTTTTTTTTTTTGGCTGGCTCAAGCTACCTTAAGGGCAACTCTGGTAAGGCCTGAGAATCTGTGAATCCAGGCAAAGTATCCTGCACCTGACTGCACTTGCATAGGCAGGCACTTAAGTAACTATCCTAAATGTCAGGACCCCAAACTTCAAGTTTTAAAAAATGAGAAAGAATGAATGTACAGAAGAACTCTTCCTCGTGCATGTAACTTATCCAAATTTGCTGCGTAGCATCTATATCCACTTGCAGCTACTGATTTAAAATGACTGAAGTTAGGGAGCTCACAGTGAGAAAAAAATATTTCTCACAGCTTGGAGAGGACAAAGACCAATATCAAAATGCCAGCATCTCCACACTGACCTCCACAATGGTTGTACCAGTCTACATTCCCACCAGCAGTGGAGAAGTGTTCCCTTTTCCCCACAACCTCTCCAACATCTGTTGTTGGTTGATTTCCTTATGATAGCCATTCTTTCTGGAGTGAGATTGTATCTCAGTGTTGTTTTTATTTGCATTTCATGAATGGCTAGCGATGTGGAGCATTTTTTCATATATTTGTTCGCTTCTTTAATTTCGTCCTCTGAGAAGTGTGTATTCATCTCAGATGCCCATTTCTGAATTGGGTCTTTAAATTTGAGGGCCCTGTTTTATCTTAGTTCTTTATATATTCTAGACAGTAGACCTCTGTCTGATTGCTTATTAGTTAGGATGTTTTCAAAGTTTGTGGGTTGTCTTTTCACTCTGTTGACAATTTCTTTTGACATGCAGAAGCTCTTTAAGAAGAGTTGATCCCATTTGTTGATTCTTTCAAGAGCTTCCTGTGTGAATATATATTTGTTCATGAACTCTTTACCTACCCCTATGTCTTCAAGAGTTCCTCCTACTTTCTCTTCCAGGAGATTGAGTGTTTCTGTTTTAACGTTTAGATCTTTAATCCATTTTGACTTTAACTTAGTGCATGCTGATAGAGCTGGGTCAATTTTTAATTTTTGGCATGTACAAAGCCATGTTTTCCAGCACCATTTGTTAAAGAGGC
>PVKA01052126.1:0-11823 GCA_004027165.1 Ctenomys sociabilis | reverse complement strand
GGGGAGTGAGAGCATGCATGGAAAGCCATCAGGGCAGAGGGGCTCTGGGCAGAAGAGCAGGAGGCCAGGAGGAATGTGAAATCAACCGGGAGGAGCTGAGTGTTACTGATCACTTAGGCATAGGGTACGTCAGACATCATGCCACTGATCAGACCTGAAAGGCAGGAAAGTGTAACATGGGAGTGTGTTGGTGAACTGGTCACCCATTGTCTTGGTTACTTTTCTCATATTGCTGGAACAAAACTACCCAACATCCAAAGTAAAGATAAAGGTTTATTACCATGCTCCAAGACAGGGTAATGGTATAGCACAGTGGTAACACCTCAAGGTGGCAGAAGCCAGCAAAAGCAACAAGAGCAAAAGAGGGAGCTTGGGAAAGGTGGCTCAAGCCTGTAATCCCAGCACTTGGGAGACTGAGGCATGAGTATCATTATGAGTTCAAGACAAACCTGGGCTACCAAGTGAGCTCAAGGCCAGCCTGAACTGCATAGCAAGATCTGTCTCAAGAAAAAAAGAAAAGCCAAAGGGGAGAAGAGCTAGCTTCTTTTCTTCCCATATATTGTTATCAGGCTACTACCCCTTAGGATGGGTGTATGTAGTACTCAGACCATCTCCATGCCCTCCTCTTGCATAGGCTCAGGATGTTTACAAAGTGAGGGTCCTCGCCCCCTCCCCCTGCTTGCGTTGCTTAGTCAAGCTTCTTAAGTTGACACAGTGTACCAACCATTACACCCATGCATTGGTGAGCTTCACCCATGTCACCAATGCAGGGGTTGACAGAGGGGACTTCAGAATGTCCACTTGAAAGCAAAAGGTCACAGGACATTGTGGACTTCTGAAAAAATTGGAATGCCAGGTGATGTGGAGGATAATGGTGTGGAGGATAAAAATATTGCTAGGAAACAAAATTTAATTCAATCTACAAAGCGGCCCACAGGGGCTATTTCTCAACCAAGCCATTAGGGAGACTCTGGGAAAAGAAAAAAGCCAATAAGCTAAGAACTCTGGTTTTTACTTAGAATATCAGTGTTTTTGAAAGAAAACTAAGAGAGAAGCAATTTGAAGCAGAAGCTCTCTCAAGGATATGCAGTTATCCTTGGAGAAAGTAGAAGGACAAATGGCGGGACATAAAATGCTTTACTTGGGCTGGCAAAATAGCTCAGTGGATTAAAGCATTTGAAAGCAGGCACAGGGACTGGGGGTTTGATCCCTGGGCTTACCAGGCCGGCCCCACCCCCCAGGGCACACTGAGACAGCAATTGAAACTGGGTGTGGTAGCATGCACCTGTAATCCCAGCTGTTGGGAGGCTGTAAACAGGTAGATCACTAGTCTGATCTAGTAGTAAGACCCTGAACTCCATCCCTAAAATACAAAAAAATTAAATTAAAAAATAAAAATAAGCTTTATTTAATCTAAACTTTGTGTTGTTTAACCATTGATTGTCACATAGAATGGGTACTTTAAAAAAAATAAAAAATAAATAAATAAATTAAAAAAAAAAAGAATGGGTACTTTTGTTTCATAGTTTAACTATCTACTCTTCACAGAGCCTGTGTACCTTTTGCCCTACGGTTTAATTATTTACTTTTTATAGAGCCCATGTGCCTTTTGCCCACAGTTTATTGTGTGATTTTGCCATGAATTTAACCATTCATCCCTCATACTGCCTTTGCACTTTTGTTCCACAGTTTAATCATTCATTCCTGATTAAGTTCCCCACAAAAAATCATGACTGTTTCAGTCCATACAGTCTGCAGGCAGAGTGGCTTGTCAGCAGCAGCCCTTTACTCCCTGCAATGCTAGAAGCTGTAGTCTCAGGCATCAGCAGACCTAGTGTCTGATGAGGACCCTTTCTTGGTACACAGACAATACTTCCTTCTTGTGTCACCACAAAGAGGGGCAAGGGCCTCCATTATAAAGGCAGTAATTACACCCACAAAGCCCTATACCACATCCTAGCACCTCCCAAAGAGCCCATCCAGTACCATCTCATGTAGTGAAGCTGTCACTCTATAGGTTAATTATACGGCTAAGCTGCCTGGAAAAAAATTGATGTAGCTAAACTCCATAAGGAGATGGATGGCTCTGTGAGCTGATATCAGGGGAGCCTAGTGGACTTGGAAAGTTCTAGAAGACTCTCTCTTCTCCCTTTCTCACAGTTCTGTTTCTGTAACCATGCCTGACATCAGCTCTCCTATATAAGGCTGTCCATCAAATAAGAATGATGGGGGCTCACATTCCAAGTGTGAGAAGCTGAAAGACTAAATAAGATCTAAAATACCTGTTCTCTGCCCTTGGTATGATGTTAGTCCGTGAGATACACATAGAAATAAATCTGCCCTTTCTCTGACTCAGATTATGAGTGGCTTGGTCAGGGTCCCATGTAGCTCCTACTTCACTAACACCATCACTTTGAGCTCAGGATTGGAGACACAAACTCCACAGTGATGGCCCATATGGCCAGCTGGCTTATGTCCAGTGCTATGCTGGTAAACAGGTACTTTAGGAGAATGTCAGCAGTGTAAGCAGCCCTTATTTATAGCATTTGCCCATTTCCGTGCTGTGTGTTCTCCAGCCCTGGCCCATTTTCAGCTGCTCACAGAGGAGGAGGTTCCCTCAGGTGAACTCACCATGGGGATAAAACCCCTAGATAACTGCCTCCTAGCGTTTTCTGTGCTTTTGAGAAGTCTCACTCTAACATCTTGCTAAGAACACATCTTGTCTAATACATCTTGTCTCTTCCAAGAGACAGGTTGTAAAGATGATGACATCCTGCCACAGAGCCTGTCATGAGAATCTAGTGAACTAAAGGCAACAGATTTGAATGCTGAACAGCATGGGTTTTTCAAGACAATTTTTCAGCAGAAAGCTATGGCTTTTTTGATGAAATTTAAAAAATTTAGAGTTAATGGGGAGATAGTATTTTAATAGACATAGGTTGTATAAATCATTATAGTAATTTTGAAAGATTAATTGTGGTGTGGCTATGAGCAATGAAATAATAATATGGTTAATAGCTATATGAACCATCCTGCCAATAATTCCTAGGACAAAAGAAAAGCAAATTTAACTATTAGAAGCCCTTACCCTAGAGCCCAAATTAGAGAAAAAATAAAGAGAATAGATGAAAATATCAATATAATTATTCTAATTGATTAGGGGAAACAATGCAAAGGACACACAGAAAAGATAAAATCAGAATATAGAAATTTTGCTTTTCTGTTCAGATGCAAACATCTCAGTTTAAGAGGTGAAGAAGCAAGAGAGAAAGGGAGGTTTGAAGTTTGTGAGCTTAGATCTTCACCACCAAGTTGGTCAAGCCCATTGTGATCTGCAAATAAATCTGCACCAAACCAAGTTTTACTTTAGTGTGTGCAGAACCCAGCTCTGAGGCATTCACATTCTTTGTGCCTGGTTAGCAGTAAGCCAGAGGTGCCTCCTGTTCTCACTCCACAGCGCCCACTTTCCAAGTGTCCCAGTCGCTTCTATATGTAGGAAAAGCAGGAATGGCAAAATGTCAACAGCTTTGTCTCATTGTTTTGTTTTTTTAGAAAAGAAAACCCTCAAAATTTTAAATAAAGATAATAGGGTAACAATGGTAAATACATTGCATGTTGTTATTTTTAACTTAGTTACTCAGAATACAAAATACAGGTATTTAATCATCCAAGTAATATTAAAGAATTATGTAAAAGTACTAGAAAAACTGATTCTGCACATGCAAAAGATTAACTAAGTACTTTAGTTTTTTTTTTTGTTTGTTTGTTTGTTTTTTTTAGTGCCAGGGATCAAACTAAGGATCTTGAGCTTGCTAATCCGGCACTTATGCTGCTGAGTTATCACTCCAGCCTGTGTCCAAATAATATTAGCACAAACCTTTCTTTTCAATTTCAATGAATTAAGAGAAATTATCTATCTGTCTGTCTATCTATAGCTTTTCTCCTTTCCCCCATCCCAGTTTCTCTTTCCTTTTGAACAGTTTCTTCCCATTTTACAATATATATTGTATATTTTAGATCTTACTTAGTCTTTCAGCTTCTTCATTGGAAGACAGTATGATGTCTGCACAAGTGCGTCTGGTTTGTTTCACTTAGGAGTGTGCACTAGAGTTATAGCTGTTTAGCTATGTCTCTATCTTATCCTTTTTATGGCTGAATAGTACTCCATTGCATAAAAGATCACATTTTTTTTATCCATTCTTTGGTTCATGGGCATTAAGAGTTGTTTCCAAGATTTAACAATGACAAATTGTGCTGCTACAAACATGGGTGCACATGTATCACTGTGGTATGATGTTTTTACTTCTTCTAGGAAAATACTCAGCATTGGAATAGCCATGTCAAATAGGACCTCCGATCCTCGTTTTTTGAGGAATATCCATACTGATGGCCACAGTGGCTGTACTAATCTACCCTTCCACCAACAGTGGAGAAGAGTTCCTTTTCCTCTATATCCCCTTCAACATTTGTTATTGATTTCTTGATAATAGCCATTCTTTCTGGGGTGAGATGATGTTATTTAATTTGAATCTCTTGAATATCCAGTGATGTTGAACATTTTTTCATATACTTATTTGTTGTTTGTATTTCCCCATCTGAGAAGGGTGTATTCATCTCAGATGACCATTTTTGGATTGGTTTAAATTGGGAACATAGGGGCCGGGAGATGGCTCAGTAGTATAAGCACTTCCCTGGCAAGCATAAGGGTCTGAATTCAATCCCCAGTTCCACCAAAATAAATAAATAAATAAATAAATAAATAAATAAATAAATAAATAAGGAGCCTGATCCTTTAAAGTTCTGTATATGTTCTTGATAGGAAACCTCTGTCTGAGGAATAGCTGGCAAACATTTTTTCCGACATTGTGGATTGTCTCTTTACCCTGTTACTGGTTTATCTTGCTGCACAAAAGCTCTTTAATAAGGTGATATCCCAGTACCTACACAATTGGGATTTTATTCATAGTCTTCGGCTACACCAGTGTCTTCAAGAGTTTTACCTCTTCTTTGAGTAGATTCAATGTTTCTGATTCAATATTTAGATATTTGATCCATATTGAATTTAGTTTAGTGTATGATGAAAGATATGGGTCCAATTTTAATCTTCTGCACTTGCAGAATCAGTTTTCCTAGTACCATTTATTTCTTTTTATTTTTTAAAGAGTACAAATTAGAATCAAAACAAAAAAAAATTATGATGGATACAAATTTTCACTTAACAAAGTAATATGAATTTCACAGTATTTGTTGTAATACATAGGGTTGTCCTCCAGCTAGTTATTCATATTACCATATGTATACATGTAAAATTGGAAGAATAAAAAAAGAAAGAAATGCATAAGAAATTAAGAAAACAAAAAGGAGAAACAATTGAAAAAGGAGATGAAACAAATTAAAGCATTAACTGCTTCTTTTCATAAATCTGGGGGCTGAGGAGATGGCTTAGTGGAATAAGTGCTTCCCTGGCAAGCGCAAAGGCCTGAGTTCAATCTCAGTTCCATCAAAAAAACCCCATAAGAAATGTGAATAACTCCTAAATCACACTCTGCTCCCATTCTCCAATATAATACACAATAATGGATTATGCATGCATGTTCTGTAGATTAGCAGATATGGGCAGTACAGTTGTCCCAACCATCCTGTTTACATACATAGATAAGTCTCTTTCTCACATTCCCTCTCCTGTCCTCCTCAACTCAGTAACTCTTTTTTAGTAAGTTCATTCCCTCTTATGAGTGTCTATTGTACCCTTCAGATTCAATTTTTCTTTTTCAGGTTCTTACACTAAGTAAACAATACTAAGTTTATGCATGCAGGTCTGATTTATTTCACTTAAGAGTATGCTCTCTAATTGTATCCATTTACTTACAAAAGACCCAAATTTATCCATTCTGCAAAAGTACCACATCTTCCTGATCCGTTCTTCAGTTAATGGGCATCTGGGTTGCTTCCAGGATTTAGCTATGATAAATTGCACTGGTACAAACATGGGTGCACATATATTGCTGTGGTATGAAGTTTGCAGTTCTTCTGGAAAAATACCCGGAGTGGGATAGTTGGCTGGAACCTCCAGTCTTCATTTTTGAAGGAATGCACACTGATTTCTATAGCGCTTGTAGCAGTCTGCACTCCCACCAACAGTGCAGAAGGGTTCCATTTTCTCCACAGCATCTCCAGCATTTGTTATTGGCTGACTTCTTCATGTTAGAACTCTTGATGTTCTTGCTGGGGTGAGATAGAATCTCAGTGTTGTTTTAATTTGCATTTCTTGAATGACCAATGATAGTCAACATTTCAAAAATATTTACTTGCTATTTGTATTTCTTCCTCTGAGAAGTGGATATTCATCTCAGATGCTCTTTTATGGATTGGGTCTTTGCATTTGTGGGTCCTGATGCTTTTAATTTTTTTCGTATTCTAGATAAAATATCTTTGTCTGAGGGACAGTCAGCTATAATTTTTTCCCAGTTTGTTAGTTTTCTTTTTACTCTGTTAGAGATTTGCTTTGAAGTGCAGAAACTTTCAAAAAGATGAGATCCCAGTTGTTGAGTTTTTGAAGTATTTCCCATGCAGTTCTGTTTTTGTTCATAAACTCTGTACTGGTATACAGACCTGAGGACCAGTGAAACAGATTAGAAGATGCAGATACAACTGCAAACACACTCAGCTACTTTATCTTTGATAAAAGGGTCACACAGGCTCATTGGAAGAAAGATAGCCTTTTTAATAAATGGTGCTGGAAATACTGGCTTTCCATGTGCTGAAGGATAAAATTAGACCCACACCTATCACCATGCACAAAGCTACAGTCAAAATTTATTGAAGACTGAAGTATTGAAACAGAAACACTAAATATTCTGAAGGAAAATGTAGGTAGAAATCTAGCACTGTTTATTAAAGAGGCTATATTTCTTCCATTGAATGTCTGCCTTTGTCAAAGATAAGATGGCTAGGCTGGGAATATAGCTTAGTGGCACAAGTGCCTGCCTGGAAAACACAAGGTCCTGAGTTCAATTCTCAGTTAAAAAAAAGAAAAGAAAAAGAAACCCAGAGATGGCTCAGTGGAATAAGTGCTTGCTTGGCAAGTGCAAGGGCCTGAGTTTGATCCCCGGTTCCACAAAATAAAGAAACCCCAGAAAGTTAAGGTGGCTAAGAAGCTCTGGAGTTATTTCTGCATCTTCTAATCTGTTCCATTTATCTTTAGGTCTATGTTTTTTTCCAGTATCATGTTGTTTTTGTCGCAGTAACTTTATAGTATAATTTCAAGACAAGGATTGTGATGCTCTTGGCCTTGACTTTGCTGTCCAGAATTTCATTTGCTATTCTAGGTCTCTTCTGGTTCCAAATGAATTTTAGGATTATTTTCTCTAATTCTGTGAGATATATTACTAGAATTTTGATTGGTATTGCATTAAATCTGTGTAACAGTTTTGGAAGTATGGTAATTTTCACTATATTGGTTCTTCTATCCAAAAGCAAGGGATATCTTTCCATTTTCTTATATCCTCTTCAATAACCTTTACCAGAACACTGTAGTTTTCAATGTAGAGATTTGTTATATCCACCGTTGGATTGATTTCTAAGTATTCCATTTTGGGGGGGGGGGCGGATGCTGTTGTAAAAGGTTTTATTTCCTTAATTTCTTTCTCAGTGGATTTGTTATCCATATACTAATTACAGTTATGATATCAAATTTGCTTATTAAGTCTAACAATTTTTAGTGGAGTTTTTAGGCTTTCTGTGTAAAATCATGTCATCTGCAAATAATGATAATTTAACTTCTTCCATTTCTATCATTATTCCTTTTATTTCTTTCTCTTGCCTAATTGCTCTGGCTAATGATTCCAGGAATATGTTGAGCAAAGGTGGAGACAGTGGACATCCTTGTTTTATTCCTGATTTTAGAGGGAAAGCTTTCATTTTTTTTGTCCATTGAGTATAACAGTCACTATAGGTTTGTCATAAATGACTTTTATCAGATTGAGATAGAGTCCATCTATTTTATTTTTCTGTGGGTTTTTTTTTTTTTTATCATGAATGGGTGCTGAACTTTTTCAAAGCTTTTACTTCATCTATTGAGATGATCATATAATTTTTATCCTTTGCCCTGTTAATATGATCTGTTACATTTATTGATTTACATATGTTGAACCAGAGCCGGTCAAATAGCTCAGCAGATTAAAGCACCTGTAAGCAGATCCCTGGGCCTGCCATGCTGGCCCCACTCCCCGGGTGCACTGAGACAACAATTGAGACTGGGTGTGGTGGCATGCACCTGTAATCCCAGCTCTTAAGAGGCTGTAAACAGTTGGATCACTACAAATCCGATCTACTGAGACCATGAACACCCTGTATACCCTTCCATAAAATAAAATAAGATAAAATAAAATAAAATAAAATAAAGTATGTTGAACCATCCCTGATCGCCTGGGATGAATCCCACTTGGTCATAGTGAAAAATCTTCTTAATAATTTGTTGATAATTCTGTTTGTCAATCTTACTGAAAATTTTTGCGTTATGTCCATGAGGGAGATTTGCCTGTGGTTCTCTTTCTTAGTTGGATCCTTCTCTGGTTTTGGTATCAAGGTAATGCTTGCTTCTAGGAATGAATTTGGGATTGTTGCTTCCCTTTCAATTTTATTAAAGAGTTTGCGAAGTAGTGATGTTATATCTTCTCTAAATTTCTTGTGGAATTTGGTAGTAAATCTATCAGGTCCTGGGCTTTTCTTTGTTGGTAGGTTTTAAATCACATTTTACATTTCATTGACTGATATTGGTTTGTTTAGGGTTTTTATATCTTCTTCATTCAGCTCTGATAATTTATATATATCTAGGAATCTTTCCATTCCTTCTGCATTTTCCATTTTATTAGAATACAAGTTTTCAAACTAGGCAAAGATAATCTGGATTTCTGCAGGATCTGTTGTGATTTTACCTTTCCATTTGTAAGTGCATGAATTTGAGTCTTTTTCTTTTTGGGGATAAGGTTTGTTGATTTTGCTTACTCTTTCAAAGAACCAATTCTTTGATTCATTGATTTTTTTTGTATTGTTTTCTTAGCCTCCAATGCATGAGTTACTGCACAGATATTTCTAATTTTCTCCCTTGCATAAGATTTTGGCTTAATCTGCTCTTCTTTCTGTAAAAGTTTAAAGTTCATCACTAAGTTGTTTATTTGTGCTTGTTCTGTTTTCCTAATATGGGAATTCATTGCCATAAATTTCCCTCCTAGGATTGCTTTCATTGTGTTCTGTAAGTTCTGATATGTTGTATTGTCATTGTCATTTAATTGTAGAAACTGTCTAATTTTTTCTTTAATTTCTTCTGTGTCCCATTGATTGTTGAGGAGGGTGCTATTTAATTATCATGTGTTTATGAAGTTCTTGTTGTTTCTTTTGACATTGATTTCTAATTTCATTGCATTATGGCCTGATAATATGCATGGGATAATTTCAGTTCCTTTGCATTTAGTTAAGCATGTTCTATGAGCTAGTATGTGATCCATTGAGATCCCCCAACACAACTGTACTAGTGCTTATTTGAATTTTCATGCCTGCTAATATTTGTTTTATATACTTTGGTGCACTGGTATTTGTCACATACATATTTATGATTGTTATCTCTTCCTCTTGGATTATTCCCTTTACTAGAATGTAATGATCTTCTTTGTCTCTCTTAATCAGTCTTGGCTTGAAATTCATTTGGTCTGAAAATAGAATAGTCATGCCTGCCTTTTTTTCTGAGCTCCTGTCACAGGGTGTGTTGTTTTCCATTTTTTGACTTTCAGTCAATGAATTTCTTTTTGTATTAAATGTGCTTCTTGTGTGCAACATACTGTTGGGTCCTGCTTCTTTATTCTACCAGTCTGTTTCTATTGATTGATAAATTCAGACCATTTACATTGATGGTTATATCAGATATATATTGGCTTATCTTTCTCATATAATTTTCCTGTTGTTGGTTCCTTATCTTTCCTTTGTTCGATTTCTTTCTTTCTTTTTTTTTTTTTTTGGTGGGGGGAAGGGTCTACTGGGTGTTCAGGGTCTCACTACTAGATCCAACTCATAGTGATCCTCCTGTTTACAGCTTCCCAAGAGCTGGGATTACAGGCATGCACCACCAGACCCAGTTTCAATTGCAGTCTCAGTGCACTCTGGGGGTGGGGCCAACACAGCAGGTTCTTTGTTTAATTTCTTGCCCTGCCTGTTGGCTTTTTTTGGCTGGTGTTCTTGTACTTGTAGTATCTGTTTTCTCTTTCATATTTCCTTTAGAGCATTCTGAAAAGCTGGTTTGGTTGTCATGGATTTCATCAGTTGTTCTTTGTCATGAAAGTATCTTATTTCTCCATTAATTTTGAAATATAGTTTTGCAGAATATGTCAATCTGTGTTGGAGGTTGTTTTCTTTGAGGGCTTGAAATACCTCACTCCAAGCTGTCCTTGTCTTGTGGGTTTGTGCTGCAAAGTCAGCTGTGATTCTGATGAGCTTTCTTTCATAGGTGTTTTGTTTCTATTCCCTAATGGATTTTAAGATTCTGTTCTTGGGTTGAATTTCTGGAATCTTGGTTGTGAGATGCCTGCCTGCAGCTTTTTTTTTTCTTCCTTTTTTGATCATGGCTAATTAGCACTCTATATGCCTCACTTAACTGTATGTCAAATTCTTTTTTCTCTACCAGGAAAGTTTTCTGTCATAACATCTGTGAACAATTTCCTTAATGACATTTGTGCTGTCTCCTATTTTTTCATCAACTCAAATCAATCTTAAGTTATTCTTCTTCACCCCATCTAGCAGCCACTGGATTGATTTGTTATGATATCTCACCATTTTTAAGGAGTCTTTCTTTATATGATTGATAACTACAAGCCTATCTTCCATATTTGAGATCCTGTCCTCATTTTGAGTAATCTGTTGTGGATACTTTCAATGGAATTTGTGTTTTCCATAAGGCTTGAACCTGACTTATGGATTCCATTTCTTTCATATGCTGAGCACTCATGGCTCCCATACTTGTCTTAAACCCGTCTATTCTTTGTCTTTGCCTTCCCTAGAGTCACTAAGCATGGTTTTCATTATGGGCCCTGTCTCTGAAGTTATCTGAGAAGTTAGTTCTGATTTGATTTTTTTTCTAGCACCTCATTTTATTGCTTTGTTGTTACTACTTCATAGAGGCCAGGTGGGTGGCTTTTGCATTGTTCCCCAGGTTTGCCTTGGTAAACTGGGTGTCTGGGGTTGCATCTTGTTTAAGTGTCTTTTCATTTTCTTCCTTTTTTTAAAGTTTAATTCCTGGGATGGTGTTTGTAAATTTTCTCTAGTGGGTTGTGTTATGGCTAGTATTGAGAACCCATAGGAAATGACCAATTCTCCAGTGCATCTTTAGAGTGTAAGTGGTTTTTGGATTTTGAGTCTATTGCAAGATTCTACATATTCAATTTGTTGGGGATAAAAATTTGTTGCCCATTTGCCTTAGCCCCTGGTTCTTTGTCTACAGTACTTTCCATGACCCTTAGTCAATCTCAGTCTTGGAACAGTAGGAAGAATAGCTGTTTAGAACAATTATCTTACTTTTGGCTAAAGTGGTACCATCAACAATAATAGTAGCAACAATCACAGACTAGAAGATGACAAGCTGAGATAACCATTAATTTACCACCTTTAACCATATGATCTAGATTTATAGTTATATAACAAAATATAAAACAGATCAGAAAATTATATGCAGTATGTAAGCCTTTAAAATGTCAGTTTTGCTCTCAGGGGTTAAAATTTAAGATAGGTTAGGAAAAAATAGAAAGGTAGAAAAAGACGAATATATTAAAAGTAAGG
>PVKA01052125.1:0-11863 GCA_004027165.1 Ctenomys sociabilis | reverse complement strand
AGACAGATTCAATAAATTAATACATTGCAAACTGTTTTCATAATGTTTTGGTATTGTACAAGGTGCATACATGATATTATATTTACAGATATTATTTTAGCAGATGTCTCTTATCAGTAAATTAAGAGTGTAGCTGCTTACTTATTTTTTATACATGAATTATATCAAAAATTCAATAATTATTTTCCTAGTTGATGACCATAGTACTAGAAGCCGACATAATATCCTGTCCAACCACCATTAGTGCAAATCTTGCCTCTCATAGGATTATGTAGAAGCACAGCATTATCTATCCCAACTGTACTGTACACATCATGATTTTTTCTTTCTATACCCCTTCCTTTGTCGACACCTGTCAAAGGTGGGCACTCCATTGTCATTCAACTAACTTAGGTGCTTGAACTCGACACCACAGTCCAACACAGTCCAGCATTCCACAACAATAGTGAGTTATTCAAAGAAGTTATCGACCATAGCCATTTACAGCTCAGCTTAATATTATGGCCCCACGATGTATACTTCATTTTTATACTTTTCTGCTGGATGGTTAAGACCTAGATAGATCAAGACCTATATACCAACACATGAACTTTATATTTCTTATGTGGTCAGTGAAGTCATTCTTTATTGTTTGTATTTGAATTTTTTCTTTCATCTTTTTGATGAGGTTAGATAGGGGCTTATCTATTTATTTAATCTTTCACAGAATAAGCTTTTTGATTTGTGGATTCTTTGAACTATTTTCTTCCCCTCAATTGATTTGATTCTGCTCTAATCCTTATGATTTCTTTGCAACTTTGGGCTCTGGAAAATCATAGCTATGATTTTCCAGCTGAAAACTGCTTTCATTGCATCCCATTAATTCTGGTAAATTATGGATGAATTTTCATTGAATTGTAGATATTGTTGAATTTCTTGTTTAATTTCATCTGTGTCCTGTTGATTGCTGAGTAAGGTGTTGTTTAATTTCAATGAATTTAGCGGGTTTTACTGGGGTTCTTTGTCAGTTATTTCCAGTTTCATTGCACTGTGGTCAGATAATATGCATGGGATAATTTCTGTTTTCTTGCATGCTCTTAAGCATGACCTATGAACTAGTATGTGTTCTATTTTAGAAAATACCTGTGTGCAGCTGAAAAAAATGTGAATTCAGTTGTGGTTGGGTGGAGGATTCCATATATGTCCATTAGTTCCATTTGTTTAAGTTCTGCTTCTTCTGCTAATGTTTTGTCTGATTGACCTATCTTTTTGAGAGACCGGAGTATTAAGGTCTCCTGTTACAATTACGTTATTGGATATTAGATTTTTCATGTCCACTAAGATTTGTCTTATGTAGTTGCTTGCTCCTATGTTTGGTGCATAGATATTTATGAGTGTTACCTCTTCCTCTTGAATTTTCCCTTAACAAATATATAGTGGCCTTCTTTGTGTCATATGATCATTCTTGGTTTGAAGTTGAGACTGTCTCAGAACAGAATTGCTACTCCTGTTTTTTTTCTGACATTCTGGGGCATGTAGTATTCTTTTCCATTCTTTGACTTTAAGCTTATGAATGTCTTTTCTGAGTTAAGTGTGTTTCTTGCATACAGCATATTGTAGGATTTTGTTTCCAAATCCACTGTACCAGTCTATTTCTCTTAATTGGTGAATTGAATAAATTTACATTGATGGTTATAATTGAAATGTGTTGACTTATTATATTCATAATATTTACCTGCTGTTGTTTATTCCTTTTAATCATGTGCTTAATTGTTTGCCCTGTTTAGTGGGTTCTTTCTGTTCTCATTTGTGAAGTTCTGGTCATTGTAGTCTCTCTCTAGAACATCTTTCAGTAGTCTGTGTAGGGATGGCTTTGCCATCATGAAATTCTTTATTTGTTCTTTGTCATGGAAGTATTTCACTTCTCCATCAAACTTGAAAAAGAGTTTTTCAGGGTATAGTAGTCTGGGCTGGAATTTTTTTCATAGAGGACTTGAAGAACTCTGCTCCATTCTCTTCTTGACTTCATGGTTTGTGAAATTCTGATGGCTTTTCCTTTGAATGTGATCTTCCTTTCTCTAGAAGCTTTCAGTATATTATTCTTGTGTTGGATTGCTGGGATCTTGACTGTTATAATTCTTGGTTTCTTTTCAGTTGGGTTGAAATTCTTTGGTGTTCTTTGTGCTTCAGTTAAATGAATGTTGGATTGTGTCCTCATATTTGGGAACTTTTCTGTGATTACTTCTGCCCATGTTCTTTTTATATCATTTGTGTTGACTCCTTCATTTTCATTTATTCCAATGACTCTCACTTTGTTTTCTTGGCTTCATCTTGCAGGTGATGTATTATTTTTTCCTGCATCCTCATTGTTTTTAAGAGATCCTTTCTCACCTTTTCACTAGCTACACCTGCATTTTCAAGATCTGCAACTGTCTTTGCTTTCACTCAAATCGTTTTGTACACTTGTGATTGAGATTTTAAGTTCTTCTATATCTCTTTGACTCTGCTTCATGTGATCTATTTCTTTTCTGTATTGCTCATTCCTGGAATCTGTCATGTTTCTGATCTACTCAATTTTTTTTTAAGCAATGTCTTTTTTAGAGGTAGCTATTAATTCTTTTACTGCAGATTTTTTTTTTTTCCAAGTTGGGTTTCCTCTATATAATTTCTGGAATTGATTATCTACTTCAGATGCTGTGAATTCAAAAAAAAATTTTATTTCAAAAATTATTTCTGCTTTGAGTTCCTCTTTGCCTTTCTGCGGTTGTTTCTTTACTTGTGACACTGTTTATTCATACGTTTCAGCTAAATAGTGTTCTTTGCACTTGTTGTGAGTGGGTGTTGGGTTTCCCCTTAAAGTTTCTGGATTTGATTCATTACTTTTGATGCTATGTATTCAAAAATTTCTTTTTTTTTAATTTCAGATGTTAATTGTGGTCTGAGTTCCTCGATTCCTTTCTGCTGTTGTTTCTTTGCTTCCAACTCTGTTAATTCATTCATTTTAGCTAAGCTAGTGTCCTCTGACTTATTGATGGACTCGAAGACTGAGATTGCATTTTGCTCCTTGTCTTTTGCATTTTGCATAGCACTGACCTCTACCCTTTGGTGTAGTTATGACCTTAGCATGTAATTAGATTCTGATGCAAATCTGTTAAGTCTGAGAATCTCCAGTTAAGCCTGGCCTGGATCTAGCTGTTGCGTTCAGTTCGTTTTTGCTGCAGCCTTTGGGTACAGCTGTGAGCTTGTGGTTCCCCTCTTCTTGGTCCCTGGTCCAGGGAGCACTGGGGAGTGCAGAAGTTCTCCCCCACACTTACCAGACCGGTCAAGTGTGGATCGTGTGCTGGAAGAATTGGGAAAATTCTCACTTGCTCAGTGGGCTTGGCAGTATGGGCTCCTTGGCATTACCAGGTGGGTTAGTCTGGCATGTCTCAGGCCGATCACTCACTTGGAGGTTTTGGGCTCAGGGGCTGCAGATATCGTGGTGTATGGGGGGGCGAAGCTAAAGGCTCTCCCACCCACTCACTGAACCAGGCTCGCTTGAGTTGGAAAAGTTCTCACTCGCTCAGTGGGATTGGGGGCAGAGGCTCAAGGGTGTTGCAGGGCAGATCAGTCTAGGGTGTCTCCCAGCAGCAGATTTTTGCCAGCAGTGTTTCTCTCCTGAGAGCTGCCTCATTTACTTCTTGACTATAATCACACCCCTTTTAAAATGTCACCTTTTCAGAGAAAATTTCTTCCAAATATTTCTCCATTATTGTAACCTCTTAGTGCTTATAATTGGCAATATACATTCATTTGTATATTGAGTATATTTACATTAGAATATAAAAGAAAGATTTTATTTCACCTTTTCATTTTTTATATCCTACTGTCCAGAGTTCTGTCTGGTGCATGATAAGTACAAAATACATATTTTTGATGAATAAATATGATCAGATAATTTATTTGTATTTATTTAGGATAAGTCTCTGATAATTCCAATTTGGTCACATAGCATCATTATCAGGCACATTTGATAAGAAAAGCAAAATTGATAATGAGAAGCCCCAACAATATATATTCTTAATATTAATTATAATTAGAAATATTCTAAACCCAAGCCCCCTTGGGTAATCAAAACATTTCTTTATTTCTTTGTTTTTTATAATTTTATTGACAAACAAATAGTAATGAGACACTTTCAAAACTGATTAGAAGGACAGTTTCAATAATAAGTACATTGCATATTATTGTTTTAGTGGTTATTCATTATGCAAGATGCAGACATGATATCCAGTCTACAAACAGTACTAGAACAAAATTTTTTATTCATTGATTAAATAGAATGTAGCTGTATATTTATTCTACCTACTTTGAATATACAGATGCAAAATGGTCATTCATTTGTTTTCCCTTTTTTGTTTAGCTTAGTCAGATAAAGGTATTGCATTGTCATTTAAATATTGTAGGTATATGCATTCAGCAAAGTACTCCAATCTAGTCCATAATAGTAGTTGTGGGTTGTCTCTAGGACTGGCAATGTTAGCAGTTGTTGACTTGAGCCTTCTACAGTTCAGCATATTAATATAGCTTTACTTTTTATAGCTCATTTTTATACTTTTCTGCTGGATGGTTAAGATCAAGATAAAGCAAGACTTATATAGCAAGGAATGTAACTTTTGTATCTGATAAGTTGAGTCAAGTCCCCTCAGGATTTATCCTGAAACCCTGTACCGCACTTTGTAGATCCTATGTCAGAGTCAGCCATGTGGGATGAGTCACGGTAATTGCTTGACCAATTTGCTCTCTGTGAAAGCCTGAGAGAATATTTTCTCTGCATGTTACTCTACTTAGGCACAATCTGCATCATTAAACGCATTCTTTTGTGGTCCCATAATCTCCTTGATCAGAAAATTTGAGACTCAACTGAGTTACATGATGTTAGAGTATAGGTTTTCCTATATCCTGAGTTTTCACTGACTTTGAAAGGCTACAGCTAAAATGTTGGCTGTCCTTGCAGCCCTTCTTTTTCTATAATTTTTGGTCTGCAAACTTAGGCTGTTAACTCTCCAGATAAAAAAGCTTATTATTACCCTATAACATAGGTAGTTGTGTTTAACCTAACTATCTGTCTGAATATCAAACATCTTAGGCATAACATGGAACATATATTTTCCAGCAAGTATTGATATGGTAAACTTAATTCCCTACAGAATATGAAGAAAAAAATAAAAAAATATACAAAAAATAGGAATAAACAATTACATATTTTTACACAGACATTTAGAAATCTAACCATATATGGCACTGTTGTAGGACAGTCTTGTGATATTTTTTTCTTATTTGTTTATTTCATTTATTACCATATTTTAAAAGCAAACATTTACTTGAGAGACAGAATGGCAATAATCGGTATGTAATGACATGAACTGTGTATTTAGGACACCAGAATGAGAGGCGTTCCAAATGTGACCCTTTTATTACACATTGTTATCTTCAGTGCAGTTGCTTATTTCACAAAGTGTCAGTACATATAGTTAGTCAGGGAAAGAATCCTAGCAGTTAACTGCTAGTTTCCAAAATCTGCTGATGTTTTTCAGGATCATTGCCTTACCCATCTTGTACATATAAATGTATGGCTTTGCCCTTTTCATTTTTCCTAGCTTTTGTCATTGTCCTCTTGTAATTGCCTAATCGTCAAATTCTTGCTTTCCTTTTTTATTTCTATTTCTTTTTTCTTTCTTTCTTTTTTGGTGGAACTTGGGATTGAACTCAAACACTTGCACTTGCCACGGAAGCACTAATTCTACTGAGCCATCTCCAAGGCCCCTCATTTGCCTTTTAATTGTGTTATACCTTTCTATTTGTATTTCTTTTTTTGAGTTCTTATAAAAAGGTGACTATATGATATTTACAAATGTGGGTCTGGTTTATTTCACTTAGGAGGATATCTTGAAGTGGCATCCACTTCAATATAAATGCTACATGTTTATCATTCTTTCTAGCTGAGTAATACTTCATTGTGTAAAAATACCACATCTTTTTCATCCATTCCTTATGTAATGGGCATCTAGGTTGTTTCCAAGATTTGGCTATTACAAATTGTGCTGCTATAAACATGGGTACACACATATCAGTATGATATGAAGTTTTCAGTTCCTCTGGGAAATTCCAAGTAGAGGGATAGCTGGCTTCAATAGGATTTTCTGTCCTAGGTTTTTAACGAGTCTCCATAATGGTTGCACCAGTGTACATCCCCAGCACCAGTGGAGAAGGGTTTCTTTTTCCCCACAGCCTCTCCGACATCTGTTATTTGTTGATTTGTTCATGACAGACATTCTTTCTTGGGTGTGATGTTATCTAAGTGTTTTAATTTGCATTTCATTGACGGCTAGTGATGTGGAGCATTTTTAAATATATTTATTCACTTCTTTAATTTCATCCTCTGAGAAATGTGTGTTCACTCGGATGCATATTTCTAGATAGGGTCTTTAAATTTTGGGATCATACCTAATAGTTTTTATGTTTTTATAAATTCTAGAGAGAAGATCTTTGTCTAAGTGCTTATTAGTTAAGATATTTTCCAAATGCATGGGTCTTCTTTTCACTCTGTTGATAATTTCTTTTCATATGCAGAAGCTTCCTAGTTGTTATTTTTTTCCACTATTACACATGCTATTACTTTTTCTTTTTCTTTTTCTTTTTTTATGAACTCTTTGCCCACCTGTCTATGCAAAGAACTTCCAGAGTTCTTCCTGCTTTCTCTTACAGGACATTTAGTGTTTCTGTTTTAATGTTTAGATCTCTAATCCATTTTGACTTTTGTTTACTGCATGGTGATAGACGTGTGTCAAGTTTTAGTTTTTGGCATTTAGAGAGCCAGGTTTTCTAGCACCATTTGTTAAAGAGGCTATCTTTCTTCCACTATGCATCTTTGGTCCCATTATTGAAGATCAAGTGGCTGAGTGTGTTCATGGAGGCTATTGCATTGTAGATTGCCTTTGCTATTCTAGGTCTTTTCTGGTTCCAAATAAACTTTATTAAGGATTTCTCTAGGTCTCTGAGTTATGTTGGTGGTAGATTGATAGGGAGTGCATTAATACTGCACAGCAAATTTGAGAGTGTGATCATCTTCACAATGTTGGTTCTTCCTATCCATGAACAGTGAATAACTTTCCATTTTCTGAAATTATCTATCTCTTTTTTCAGAGTAACGTAATTTTCCTTGAAAATATATTTGACTTCTTTAGTAAGATTAATCGCAAGGTATTTAATTTTCCTTGGTGCTATTGGAAAAGGTATTGTTTTTCAAATTTTTCTTTCAGTGTCTTTGTTATCTGTGTAGAAGAATGCTACTGATTTCTGGGTACTGACTTTGGATCCTGCTGTATTACTGAATTTGTGTTTCAGTTCTAGTAGCTGTTTGGTGGAGGTTTTTCGGTCTTTAATTAAAGTATTATGTCATCTTCAAATAATGATAATTTAATTGCTTCTTTAGCTGTACTTATTCCTTTTATTTCTCTCTCTTGTGTAATGACTCTAGCTAATAATGCCAGAAGTGTATCTTTTTATTTTATTGAAGTACAAATATCAATGAGACAGGTTTAAGACACCTTAACAAGGTGGATTTGATAAATTAATACATTGCAAACAGTTTCATAACGTTTTGGAATCGGACTAGGTGCATACCTGATATTCTACTTATAGACATTATTATAGCAGATGTCTCTTATCAGTAAATTAAGAGAGTGTAGCTGTTTATGTATCTTATTTTTTATACTTGAAATATATCAAAGATTCAATAACTAATACTTTCTACCTTGTTATTTTCCTAGGGGTTGTCCATAATATTAAAAGCCGACCTGTCCAACCACCATTAGTGCAAATCTTGCCTCTCATAGAATTATGTAGAAGCATGGCTTATCTATCAGAACTGTACTGTCCATACACACACATCATGATTCTTCGCTTCTATATCCCTTCCTTTGTCTACACCTGTCAAAGATGGGCACTCCATCATCATTAAACCAATTTAGGTGCCTGAACTCGACGACACATTCCAATACAGTCCAGCATTCCACAGTAATATTGAGTTATCTGAAGAAGTTGTCGACCATAGCCATTTACAGCTCAACTTATTATTATGTTCCCACATAGTATACCTTATTTTTATACTTTTCTGCTGGATGGTTAGGACTGAGATAGAGCAAGACCTTTGTAGCAAAACATGTAGTTTTTGTTTCTGATGAGGTCAGTGAAGTACCCTCAGGGTTTATCTTGTATCCTGTACCTTATTCTGTAGATCCTTTGTCTGTGTCATCCATGTGGATGAGTCACGGCCAATGCTTTACCAGTTTGTTCTCTGTGGGAGCCTGAGAGAAAGTTTTCTCTCCATGCGACTCTCCCCAGGCACACTGCAGATCATCAGTCTCTTTCCTCTGTGGCTCCATAATCTCCTCGATCAGAAAATTTGGGGCAAAACTGAGTCTCATGATGTTACAGTACAGGCTCTCCTATGTCCTGAGTCTTATCTGACATTGAAAGGCTAGGGCCAAAATGTTGGCTGGCCGTGTGGCTCTTCTATTTCTCCAGTTTTGACCTGTGAACTTAGGTTGTTAACCATCCAGAAGAAAAGCTGATAGTATTCTGCAGCATATGCCATTCACTTTGCCTTATCTGACTCAATTGGTTTTAGTTGTTGTTGTATGTTTCCTTTTGTATTTCTGCTTTTCACTTATACTAGGGAGACTATACGATATTTACACATGTGTATCTGGTTTATTTAACTTATGAGTATATGTTCAAGTGGCATCCAATTCAGTATAAATGCTTCAAACTTATCATTCTTAATAGCTGAGTAATACTCCATTATATAGAAATACAACAACTTTTTCAACCATTCCTCATGTGATGGACATCTTGGTTGTTTCCAAGCTTTTGCTATCACACATTGTGCTGCCTTCAACCTAGGTACACATATATCACTATGATACAATGTTTCAGTTACTCTGGGAAAATTCCAAGTAGGAGGATAGCTGGCTTGAATGGGATTTCCAGTCCTACTCTTTTGAGGAGTCCCCACACTGACCTCTACAATGGTTGTACCAGTCTACATTCCCACCAGCAGTGGAGAAGTGTTCCCTTTTCCCCACAACCTCTCCAACATTTGTTTTGGTTGATTTCCTTATGATAGCATTTTTCTGGAGTGAGATGGTATCTCAGTGTTGTTTTTATTTGCATTACATGGATGGCTAGCGATGTGGAGCATTTTTTCATATATTTATTCGCTTCTTTAATTTCATCCTCTGAGAAGTGTGTATTCATCTCAGATGTCCATTTCTGCATTGGGTCTTTAAATTTCATGGCCCTATCATATCTTAGTTCTTTATATGTTATAGACTACAGACCTTTGTCTGTTTGCTTATTAGTTACGATTTTTTTTCCAAATTAGTGGGTCGTCTTTTCACTCCGTTGACAATTTCTTTTGACATCCAGTGGCTAATCCAGAAGAGTTGATCCCAGCTGTTGATTCTTTGAAGTGTTTCCTGCATGACTTTATGTTTTTTCATGAACTCTTTACCTATGCCTATGTCTTCAAGAGGTCCTCCTACTTTCTCTTCCAGGAGATTGAGTGTTTCTGTTTTAATCTTTAGACCTTTAATCCATTTTGACATCAACTTAGTGCATGATGATAGAGCTGGGTCAAGTTTTAGTTTTCGGCATGTAGAAAGCCAAGGTTTCCAGCACCATTTGTTAAAGAAGCTATCTTTCTTCCAGTGAGTATGTTTGACCCCTTTGTCAAAGATCAGATGGCTGAGTGTGCTCAGAGATACTTCTACGTCTTCTAATCTATTCCATTGATCCTCAGATCTGTTTTGTTGCCAATACCATATTGATTTTATCACAACGGCTTTGTAGTATAATTTCAAGACAGGAATTGTGATGCCTCATGCCTTGCCTTTGTTGGCCAGGATTGCCTTTGCTATTCTATGTCACTTGTGGCTCCAAATAAATTTTAGGAACAATTTCTCTAGGTCTGTGAGGTATGTTGGTGGCTGTTTGATAGGGATTGCACTGAATCTGTACAGCAATTTTGGGAGTATGGCCATCTTCACAATGTTGGTTCTTCCTATCTAGGAGCATGGAACATGTTCCCATTTTCTGAAATCCTGTATAATCTCTTCTCTTAGGGTGTTGTAATTTTCTGTGAAAAGAACTTTGACTTCCTTCGTAAAGTGAATTCCACGGTATTTCATTTTCTGCGGTGCTATTGTGAAAGGTATTGTTTCCCATTCAGTGTTCTTGTTATCTGTGTAGAGGAGTGCTATTGACTTTTGAGTATTGATTTTGTATCCTGTTATGCTACTGAATTTTCATGTCATTTCTAATAGTTTCTTGGTGGTATTTTTAGGGTTTTCTAAGTAAAGTATTATGTTATCTGCAACTAGTAATAATTTAACTTCTACTGTACCTATTCTTATTCCCTTTATTTCCCCCTCTTTTCTAATGGCTAATCTTTGCTAAAGATTCCAAGACTATATTGAATAGGAGGGGGGTTGTAGGACATCCTTGTCTTGTACGTGATTTATGAGTAAAAGATTTCAGTTTTTCCCCATTTAGGTTTATATTAGCTTTTGTGTTTTCATAGATGGCTTTTATTAAGTTAAGATAAAGTCCATCTATTCCAATTTTCTTTAGGACCTTGAACATGAATGAGTGTTGGATTGTGCCACAAGCTTTCTCTGCATCAATTGAGATGATCGAGTGGTTTTTAGATTTCATTCTATTAATATAGTGTATTCCATTTATAGATTTTTGAGTATTGAACTATCCTTACATCCCTGCGATGAATTCCACCTGGTCGTGGTGCATGATCTTCTGGATGATTTGCTGTATTGTATTTGCCAGAATTTTATTGAGTATTTTTGCATCTATGTTCATGAGGGAGATTGGACTGTAATACTCCTTTGCGGTTGTGTCTCTCCCTGGTTTTGGAATCAGTATTATACTTGCCTCCAGAAATGATTTTGGGAGGATTGCTGCCTTTTTAATTTCATTGAAGTGTTTGTGGAGTGTAGGGATAATATCTTCTATAACTTTCTTGTAGAATTCAGCTGTGATTCCATCAGGACCTGGACTTTTCTTTGTCGGTAGGCTTTTTATTATGTTTTGTATTTTGTTGGCTATTATTGGCTTATTGAGAGTTGTTATATTTTTTGCTTCAGTTTTGGTAATTTGTGGCTTTCTAGAAATCTGTCCATTTCTTCTGTGTCTTTTATTCTGTGAGCATAAAGATACTCAAAGTAACTATTGATAATCTTCTGAATCTCCGCTGGGTCTGTGGTTATCTCACCCTTTTCATTCCTTATTGCAAGTACTTTAATTTTTTCTTGCCTCTTTTTGATGAAGTTGGGTAGCAGCTTATCAACTTTATTTAGTCTTTCAAAGAACCAACTTTCTGATCTCAATTAAATTATTTTCTGCTCTAATCTTTATGATTTCTTCCCTTCTTTGCACTCTGGGTTTTATTTGCTCTTCTTTTTCTAGTTGTCAGAGGTTCAACATTACTGTGCTAATTCGTTCCCTTTGTTTTCCCAATGTGTGAGTTCATAGCTATGATTTTCCCTCTAAGAACTGGTTTCATCACATCCCATTAATTCTGGTAAGTTGTGCTTGAATTTTCATTGAATTGTAGATATTGTTGAATTTCATTGTGGAGGTCAGTATGGAGACTCCTCAAAAGTATAGGACTAGAAATCCCATTCAAGCCAGCTATCCCCCTACTGGGAATTTTCCCAAAGGATTTGGATACACTGTATCATAGAGATATATGTATACCTATGTTTATAGCAGCACAATGTGTGATAGCAAAATCTTGGAAACAACCAAGATGTCCATCACATGAAGA
>PVKA01052124.1:0-11864 GCA_004027165.1 Ctenomys sociabilis | reverse complement strand
CCTGAGAACATTTTTGTGAAATAGGTCACATTGTTCAGTTACACTTTATTCCCTCTTAGTTTCCTTTTAAGGCCATATATTCTCAAACCTACCAATTATTTTAAATGTTACCCCTCACTAACCAATGCGATTTGCTTCTGTAATTTGCTTGCACCCCCTCCTATCTTGTGGTTTTTGCCTTTAAAAACTGCACCCACCATGTTGGTGGCGCGCTCTGTTCCTGCGTGTTCAGATCGCCCTACGTGCATGTAGGAATAAAACTTCCCCTTTGTGATTTGCATGAGAGACCGACTCTTGGGGTCTTCTTTGCAGCGATTCGACCCTTACAGAGGTAAGGACTGGAGTAGCAATTTCAGGGGGAAATAAATTTGGCTTTTCTCCCCCCGACAAATGAAGGCCAGAAGCCAGGTAAATCTAATTTTGAGCTCTGAGTGGTTCTTTTCATGAGACACCTAAGGTCTTGCCTTGCACCCATCCTAGCAGTGGGGTCATCCTTTGTCTGATTTGAACTGGGCATAACAGGCTTAACTGGGTCCAAGTCCCTGGAGTACTGACTGACCCTTCTTTTGTTACTGCTACTGAGGCCAACATTTTAGGCACATTCTTTATGTCTATGTAAGACTGTGCCTTTTTTTTTTTTTTTTTTTGGTCTTTTTGAGACAGGGTCTCACTGTGCAGTTCAGGCTGGCCTTAAGCTCACTTTGTAGCTCAGGCTGGTCTCAAACTCACAACAATCCTCCTGCCTCAGCCTCCCGAGTGCTGGGATTACAGGCCTGTGCCACCACACCCGGCTGACTGTGCCATTTTTATGAAACTTAGATTTACAATCTTTTCCCCAGTGAGAACCTTCCATGCAATGTGGACACCGAGTTCCGGGTAAATTCACTGAGGGGGCTGGTGCCTTTATGGGCCATAGGCAGGGCTGGCGAGCGTGTCCTTCCCACAGCTAAAACATTTAACCATAACAAGTTTATTAGCAAAGTGTTAATATATAGCCTGCGCCACTAGAGCAAAAGAGTAGGAAGTAGAGCCAATATTGTGGCATGCACGAATGTAAGCGGATACATTTTTTGTATGAAGTACTGGGGCTAAGGCACTTTCACATTCATCACTGGCATTCCCATATGCTAACTGACGAACAAGCATTTTAGCTGCAATGCTGTGAGGAATCTGCTTACTTATAGCCTCTTTTAGTCTTGCTACAAACTGGGTGTCAGTTTCTCTGGGACCTTGGAGTACGTGGGTACAGTATTTATTAGGTGTACCCTCCTCTGGGACAGAAATCCACGCATGGCGAAGTAGCTCTTTGCACTGCATGAAAAGAAAAGGTGGAGCCTGAGCCTGAGCTTTTAAGTCAGCATATTGGCCTGAGCCAGATAACATGTCCTGAGTGGTAGCTTTAAGGTTTTCATCTTCGCTATTTTGATTACTCTGTGCCTGTTCTGATACGAGTAGTCTTAGCTATGATTCAAAATGTCACAGTTGTGTGGGGGACAGACACGTGCGAGCGAGCAAGATGGGTTACATCACTTGAGGTCATTTGGAAGCCTTGAATTATGTTACCCAAGCAACCAAGTGTGTAAGAGCCTTGGACACCGTGGTCTAACACACTCTGTCTTAATTCTTTCAGGAGCGAAACGTTAAAGGTCCCATGAGTACTGCGGTGATGAGTAGTGTGTTCTGGATCTGTCTCTTCAAGGACAGGAAAGCACATTGTCTGTGGATATAATCTCAGGTCTCTGCACTTTGGCCTCCTTAAGGGTGGGGAAGGTGGAGGCACATTCTTAACCTGATGGCTCTGTATCCTGAGGGAGGGACTGTAGGGAGTGGAGGGCAGGGAGAGGTTTATCTATATTCTTTAAAAAGACTTCCTTGTTTTCCTAGAAGCCCATTAGGAAAGTCCTGTCCCAGGTGGTTCAACTCCTTCGTTACAGCTCCATCAGGGCTCTTCTCGCCTTGGGTCAGCGCCCTTGGGATGCTTCCGAATGGCGAGCAGTTGCTGATCTGCATTCCTTCCTGGCCTGTTGCCCTGGAAGGACCGGAGAGCTCCCTTCACCAGGTTAAATGTGGCTATAGTTTGTGGGAGAATTTTTCTTTTCTGAGTTTTGGCTACATAGAAGCTTTTACCTATTTAATCCCAAATGCTAAGATTCAGTGTACAGACTTTGGGAAAAGATGGACAAAATTTAACTATGTCATGGAGTAAACTAAAAAGTCGCTTAGATGGCACCTTAATACCAGCATCTTTTAACAGTTTCATAATCAATAAACAAATTCTTTCTCTTCTGTGGATAAAGACTGAGCTTGCCCCATTGTTACCCTCAACAAATAGACTCCTATTTGCTACTTGCGTCTGAGCACTATAATTAATAAAATGCTCCACTTACCCCTAAATTGGTCACTCAAGGTCCAGTTGGTCGCCTGCATGTGATTCTGCTAAGTGGTCGTTGTTTGAGAAGGTCGCGTGTTGGTGCCCATGTTGGGCACCAATTGTAGGAGACCCTCCCAGGTCCTCGTCTCATTCCAAGAAACCATTATTTGTAATCCCAACGTTACGTTATTGGAATCCCGTCAAGTTGATTCCAGTCTACCACTTTCCATGCAACCCATGGCAAAAATAAAGACACTAAATTATACTTTTAATCATCGGGGAGTCAAGGGGCTCTAGGCCCAGCCATGAAGATGGCTTTCTGGAACCCTGAGAGAGACCCAGGGCCTCGTCCAGTCTTTATTCAGTGGGGGAGAGGCTTGAGGAGCATTGGCTGAGACCCGTGGGAAGAAGGTGACCACTGTGAGCTGAGCTGGGTGGGAGGCCTACATTTACCTCCGCCATATGCAGAGAGGATAGGCAGAGAAGGTAATCTGCATTATAATTGCTTAAGGCCAATTGAAGGGTGAACAGAAGCCCTAGCCAGCTCTGTACATAAATAGGGTCAGGCTCAGTGAAAATGGAGACATTCACTCTTCTTTCAAGGAGAGCTGCTCAGGCGGTCTTCCACAGTGGCTCTCCTGGCTGATCGGACTTCAAAATCCAAGTGGAGTTGTTCATGTCAACCTTGACAAAATCAGCAAAGCCAGAGCTTATGGGAAAAGTGGTCTTATTCTTGGCTGCCCGGCAGCAGTTTTCACTAAAGACTTCCAGAACCATAATACCATGACAGCCATGAAACGATGAAAATCATGACACCACGACACCCATGACACCACAGCAACCTGACAACCACAACACTGTGACATCATGACACCTTGGCAACCATGACACCCCAACACTATGTGCTGAGACCAAGGGTTAGATAGGAAGCTCTTCTAGAAAAACATTTGCAGAAATGCTTCTCTTAGACTGATGCCACTGCTATGATTGATGACTGCACTAGATTTTTCTTTTTGCCTTTAGCCCGCTTTCTCTGCCTCAGTTTCTTTGAAGACATCCATGGCTTATCGCGTGCGTGCACCCCTGGGGTGGTGCTTGCCATCCCGCTGCAGATGTTCCCAAGTAAAACTCAATTTTGCTTTAATTCTTTGCGCTCTGTTCCATCCACAGGCTTGGATGAGCCAGGGAGGCATCGCCAGGGGAACTTGGGCTGCAGCGTGGGCAGCCGAGGGGCCACTGTGGCCGCCCTCATGAGGTGCACAGCTGACAGGAGGCAGGATGAACATGCAGAGGCAGAGGCCTGCTCGGGACAGAGGACTCGCGAGACTGGGGGTCTGGGCCGTGACAGAGCAGGAGCTACATAAGCTCGGTTGAGGTTTTTTTTATTTTGCTTGTTTTATCTGTTTGTCTATTTGAGACAGGGTCTTGTTACATAGCCCAGGCTGGCCTTGAACTCTCAGTGATCCTTCTGCCTCTGCCTCCCGGGGGCTAAGATTACAAGTATGCACCATGTATCTGGTTTATGTTTTTTTTTTTTTTTTTTTTGTCTTTTTGAGACAGGGTCTCACTATGCAGTTCAGGCTGGCCTTAAGCTCACTTTGTAGCTCAGGCTGGTCTCGAACTCACAACAATCCTCCTGCCTCAGCCTCCCGAGTGCTGGGATTACAGGCATGCGCCACCACGCCCGGCGGTTTATGTATTTTTTAAAAAACATATGCTGATTGTTTCCTGCTTTTGTTTCTTTGGCCTCTTTTTTTTTTTTTTTTTTTTTTTTAATGTATTTGGTACAGGGCCTCACTACACAGCTCAGATTGGTAGTGATCCTCCTGTTTTCAGCCTCCCCAGCGCTGGGATTGCAGGCACGCCCCATCATGCCCAGATTCAGTAGCTGGCTCAGTACGCCTGAGGGTGAGGCCTGCACAGCATGTGGTGCCAGGGATCGAACCCCCATCCCTTTACTTGCCTAACCAGGTGCTTAGTCTGCTGAGCTATCTTGCCTGCCCTCTTTGGCCTCTTGATCATGTACACTGATAATGTTGTATATTATCTCCATTGCACACCGTGGAGGTTCACACTACAGTTCAATCTTTGTGGCACAGAACACTTTCTGCACCTGCCTACATTTCAGGAACGATCGACTCGTAGTGGGCCAGGTGCGGCAAGTGCAGGTACTGCTGCCGGCACTCGAACTCAGGGCCTCACCTTGCCAGGCAGGCGCTGCAATGCCGATCCCTTGTGCCTCCCCATTTGGAAGGAAGAGTGACAGTAGCTTCAGATTCAGACAGGGAGGGTGCATTGGCGCGGTGGCAGTTTTCATGGACCGCTAAGGCCGTGTAGAGGGGTCTGAGAGCAGGCTCATGGAATCACAAGCGGTAGCCGGCACCTGGCTTCCCTGGGGTTCCGCCCTTGCGCCCTGCCTGCGGGGCGTGCAAAATGTCCAGCAGAGGGCGCTGGAGAGACAGTGAGGGGATTTCCTCCCTCCCTTCTTCCCTTCCTTGCTTTCTCTTTATTTTTCAGCTACGCCAAAGACCAATTTACTCTGAGAGAGAAATTAGCCAGAAATCCATTTCATTTAGCCAGTCGTGGTGGCACAGCCTGTAAGCCCAGCCTATAGTCCTCCGGAGGCCGGGGCAGGAAAAGCTCAGTGAGTTCAAGGCCAGCCTGGGCTACGTGGTGAGACCACCTAATTTGCCAAGCACGCAACCCTGGAGTTGAGAGCCGTCTGGTCTGGTGGATACCACAGACCTCGGCCAGCGCGCAGCAGGAAGGTCAAGTTCAGGCGATTTTGCTTCTTTTTTTGTGTGTCTAACTTGCAAGCACAAAATGAATTGTTAAGTGTTTTCTAAAATAAACATTGATATCAATTTTTTTCAGTTCTTCTGTCTGCTTCCTCACGGGGCTCATGTCCAGGAGACGTCTCCTTTGAAATCAGGCTTAGAACTTGTTTTTCAGCCAGGTCTTATTTTGGGGAAATAGCCATTGCCCTCATCCATACAGTATAATAAACAATTCCGTACGTGCACATAGCAAGTGAAAGCAGTGTAGTGAACTTTTCCATATCCTTGAACATTTTTGGTTAAATTTTTGATTAACATGTAATGATTGTAAATCATTATGAAGTATATGTGGGATCTTAATACATGTATGTAATATGCACTGATAAAATAAGGATATTAATATTTCCATCTGCTTACCACTGCTTTAAGTTTGTAGCATTTTGAAGAGATTCTTCAAACAATTCTTAGAAAGTCTGTACCTCACCAGGTGTGGTAGTGAGCCCCCATGATTTCAGCACTCAGGAGGCTGAGGCAGGAGGATTGCCAGGAGTTCGAGGCCAGGGGCACTGTACCTGCCTGGGAAGTGCAATGTCCTGAGTTCAGTTCCTGATAACAGCAGCAGCAATGACAAAATAAAAAGATAAATTAATATTAGTCACTTTGAAAAACCCAGGAAAAATCACTAACCCAGCCCCCCTAGAGGAGAAGCTCTTGATTTGTATTCATTTTCACTTGCTACATGACTCACTTCCCCATTGATTCTGATTTAATCAATTTTACCTGAGCACTCATGCTCATAATCTTACTGGTTGACCGGAGTTTTGTCCCACCTCGTGCCCACCCTGTGATTTTCCATGTTTCCCATCTTAGACCCGCCTCACCTCATGGATTTGCCTCATAAAAATCCCTAGAAGAGGAAGGGTCCATGAAGACCCACCTAGTGCCCTCCTGTCCCTCTTTCAGACAGAAGCTTTCTTTTCCCCAATAAATACGCTTTGCTCCTAATCTCTATTGCTCCTAAAATTAATTGCTCAATTTTAGAGAACACAAACCCGTCCCAGTACTAGCAGGTTGGGAGTTTCTTTCCCCTATACTTCCAGCAGGACCTTGCCGGGATGGACCAGCAGGCTCAAGAGCAGGAATCCTCTTCCTTCCCTTTTATTTATTTGTTTAGCTAGGGTCTCTGACCTGGGGCTCACGGCGACCCTCCGGCCCCCCGGCCCCAGTGCTGGGGTCACAGGTGTGTGCCGCCATGTCAGCTGCCCTGCCGTGTGGTTGTCTTCTTCCTGATGATCGCAGGCCTTGGGGTCTCTGCACACCCAAGTCCGCAGGGCGGCAGTGGAAGGGGCTGCTGTGTCCAAGCAGCTGGAGTGGGGCCGGAGCTCATCTTTCGCAGCTCTGTGACCCTGAGGCGACACTGGATGTTGGCGCTGACAGCACACACATTCCTGGATTGCGAAAGCTGGGCTTGCCTGGCCAGGGCGTGGGGATGCATGTGCACAAGCTGCCGGCCGTGGCGTCTGTCCAAGGGCTTCACCCGGCGAGGATCCTCTGCGAGCGCTCCTCAGCCACAGCACCCAAAGCACTCTGGAGACTGGAGGAGAAGAGGCCCGCGGTCTCCTGCACTGCTGGCTGCTCCCTGGGCGCTCCCTTAGGTGGCCTTATGCATTCTGAGGGGCACATAGCAGAGGCTTGGGGTTTTGCTTCTTGTGTTTCTTGTGCAGTTCTAAGGGTTGACCCCAGGGCCTTTGCACTGATCTACATCCCCAGCCGTTTTTTTTATTTTGAGACAGAATCCCCTACTAGGTTACTAATTTGTCAGAGCTAGGCTCAAAGTCAAGATGCTCTGTAAGGTCCGAGCCAAACAGACTCCATCTTAATACTGCATCTGCAGATGGAGAAAAGTCCCTGCACGCCCCCCAGCAGCAGGTGTCCTCGATAGCTCAGCTGAAACAGCCAGTTCCCGGAACCACAGGACCCTTCCGAGAATTACCCTCCCCGATCCCTGCACCATCCAATTATTGTAAAGGACAATATAAACTGTCCTATCCTTTCAAATGTCAGCCCAGCTAACACACGCGATTGGCTTCTATAAACCCCGTTTGCCGCTTTCCCGCCCAAAAGTGCCATATAATCCTGAGTGATCGAAGGCTCGGGGTCGCATGGCCCCGTTGCCTGGTGACCCTGTGCTGGCACAGCTTCCAAAATAAAATCCCCTTGCTTTTGCATGAGAGGACGTCTCTCGGAGTCTTCCTTCTCGCGGTGGGCTTCTCAGACCTAACAGCTCCTGACTGCCTGCCAGTGCTGGTAGCACAGGGGCACTGAGGCTTCAGCCTTTTCACGTTGCTGCCACCCCCACTGGCAGGACCCCTGAGGAGCACAGCTTGGCCTGCTGCCTCACCCCTCCCCGCCACAGTCCATTGGCATCCAGGACTGTTCACCTTCTGAGTTTCCTGAGCTTGCAGCCCGTAATGAGGCTTGGGGCTCTCCCAGAGCCCCCAGGCTGTGTCCCTGGAACCTGCAGCACTTCCACGCCCTGACCCAAGGCCCCATCCCTGTCCTTGCTCATCCAGGGAATGTACCCTCTGCCTGAGCCACTCCTTTCACTCACCGTCCATGTGGCCTGTGTCCCGTGGCTCAGCTCACGTGTGGCTGTCACCTGGCAAAGGCCAGGCTCATGATAAAATGATTCCTGACCCAGTGACGTGGTCCACAGCATGGCCACATAAGCCACAGGCTGGGAACGCAGAGCAGTGCGGAGCGATGCTGTATGTGGCCCTGGATGCTATCGCAGTCACAAAGAGAAAGCAAGAACAAGAAAAGGCCAACCCTGATGGAGCCCCCAGCAGACAGGCGCCAGACCCCCACACCCAAGACGTGTGCTCCGTGTCCTGGTCTCCAGCAGCAGCAGCTTCCCTTTCCCAGAGTCAGCTATAAAATGGCAGCCCCAAGCCTGGTGCGGTGACGCAGCCTATAATCCCAGCCTTGAGGAGGCTGAGGCAGGAAGATCACGTCTTGGTCAAGGCCAGCCTGAGCTACCCAGTGAGTGCTACATGGTGCAGCTTGCACCACACAGGAAGACCCTGCACCAAGATCTGGAAAACAACAACGATAAGCTAATCGCACGGAGGGCCGTGGCTCGGTAACAGCAGTTACGGGGAGGATGGGGAAGACCCCCGCACCGTCTCCACGCAAGCCCATCTCCCTCTGCCGCACACGCGCGCATGCACAGCGCCCCCACGTGCACACCTGCTGTCCCGCTCTGCTGGTGCATTTTGTAGCGGCCTTGGTGGACACACAGGGAGTGCGTGTGCGCCTGTCCCTGTCTGTTTCCTTTCACAGATGCCCCCTTTCACAGCGTCCACTCCGAGTCCCCCCTGGGACACAGGGGGGGCCCTCTGCCCGCTATTGGAGCTGCCTGCCTGATCAGCTGTCCTGCCGTCCTGCAGAGGAGTGGCCCAGCCATGCCGTTTTGCACGATTAGGACCTAGCGAGACAAACTGCAGCCCAGGAAGGCTGGTTCGCAGGCGTGAGCTTTGGTCAGCTTGCCTGAAGCGGCCAAGTCCCCTGCCCGGGCCATGTGAAATGAGCCCCAGTGCGGTGAGACACCCTGGGGCCACCAGCCTCATGCACCTGTCTTGTCTGCTCAGACTCCTGTGTGGGTCCCCTCCTTCGTTCCCAGCCCACCTCACGTGGAAGCCACAGACAACTGCTCAGCTGAGGTCTTTGGGAGGACAGGTGGCTGCCCTCCTACATGCTCAGAGGTCCCCATCTCTTCAGCCCTTGCCCCCAGCCCTGTGCAGAGGAAAACAACCCAGGCCGGGGCCCCCTAAATCTGCCCAGCCCACCCCCTCCGTTCACCCCTCAGCCAAGCTCTCGCTCTTCGCTCTTCGAGGACAGGCCTCTGGCCATAGCTGGAGGCACCCCTCATCTCCATGGTGCCTCCCTCCCTGAATATTTGACTTCAGGGGTTCACCATGTGTCTTGTGCAAGGAAGTAAGATGGCCTGGGGCCTGGCCCCACCCCACGCCAGAGTTACTGTTATCCCTTGGGGTACTGTGGCCTTGGTGCTATTCCCCTCCTCCCCACCTCTAGGGAAAATCTGAGCTGGTGCCCACCCATCCCTGGGGACCCGGCTGCCAGCTGGAGCGGTGTGAGTGTCCACCCCACAGACTGGAGGCCTCCTCTGGTCCTGGTCCTGCGCTCTCCTCCTGTGCTTGTCCAGGGGAAACTGTCTCCATCAGGGGCTAGTGAGAAACTGGGGCTGGTGTCCCAGAGGGTCATACAGACTCCAGACACCGAGCCGGAACCGGATCCCGAGGGCTCTGCAGAGAGCTCTCCAGCCGTGGGAAGAGGGCTTTGCCAGGTGCCCTTCCCACCCCAGGGACTTCCCCAGCCCCTCTGTTCACATGCAGCCGCCAGGGTCAATTAGGGAAACGCAGTTCTGCTGGGGCCTGCATGGAGTTGAGATGCTTGGGAGTCTGCACACTACCTTCCCTCTCTCCACCCCAAATCTGAAGTGAAGGGGACTAAGGGAGACCCCAGAGGGTCACGATCCCAAATTTTTTTGAGGCAAAGCCTTGCTCTGTACCCCAGGTGGGCCTTGAATTCGCATGGCCTTCCTGCCTTAGGCTATGCGCTGGTTCATAAGCGTGTGCCAAACCAAGCCTGACCCCTAGAGATGAGGAAGCTAGCCCGTGTCTCCATCCAGTGCTCAGCTCATTGGGGGTGTCCTTGGGGCCACAGGAGGTGCTGGGGATAGGGTTCCCCTAATCCCCAAGAACACCCCATCTCACCTCAAGTTTGTAGCTCCCCAAAAGAAACCACAGACACTTTTGAAAACAGCTCTTTACACTTTTTATCACACTATAAAAACTCAGGTCTTACATACAACAGCAGTACAATAAAAAATATTAATAACATTAAACAAGGCGACTCCTACAAACATACACAACCCTTGGTGGGTCCTTCATGCTGGCCCTAGCGGTTCCCCACCATGTTTCCTTTTTTGGGGTACACAGGGTAGAGCCAAGGCCCAAGCATGTGGACCCCACTCTCCTTCACCGCCAGCACCCCATCCTTGGCATTTGAGCAAGGATTCAGCAAGGGCTAGCTAGGACTGCAGGAGCACGCCCCCACACCCAGCGTAGCTCTCGATCCCTAAGGTGGTACCTGGGAAAGGGGGAGCATTCCAAAGAGCCGGTGCCGAGCCCCAGCTCGGCACCTCAGAGGCGTGGTGGAGGCCTGGCAGACCTAGACTGGGCACTTTCAGCCCTCTGGGGGCCAGTGCTCTCAGGGCGGCAGATTAGTTTTCCTGGGGTAGAATGGGGCCCTGTGGGAGGTGGAAGAGAGACGTCTACATCCTGATCCCTGGGGCTGTGACCATTCAGTGACATGCAAAGGGCTTTGATGTTGTGGAAGGGATGGAAACAGGGAGATCTAGGTGTCTGAGACGAGATCACACGGACCCAGAGTGAAGAAGGGGCAGGGGGCTGCTTATGAGCATGGAAGGGTGCAACTGGGGTGGAAACACAGTAGCCCCAAGCACTGGAAGAGGCAGGGGCGGACCTGCAAGGGTCAGCACGGTGGACACCAGGGCCTCCTGGGGAAGGGCAGGAGGGTCCAGGCCTGAGCTCTGCTCTACCTTCAGTTCAGCATGGACCACACCTGTTCGACCAGCTGAGGTCCCTTAGACCTGTCTGCAATCAGAGCGGCTGAACCCAGCAGATCAGGCCCTAGAGAGGCGGAAGGGGCACCAAACCTCCTCCTAGAAGGATCACCAGGAGCCAGACTAGAGGACAGAGTGGCCCAGGGCCCCTGGCCATACCCTCTGCACCCCGTGCCCCCCACTTATTGCACCAACAACAGTCAGCCCTTGTTTCCAGGCAGCTCCTTGACTGCCCACCTTGGGCACCGTGTTCCACCACCATACACAGACTCTGACAGGCTCTGCGGCATGGGGCCTGCCTATTCCAGAGCCAGGCTAGGAAGCAGCAGCAGTAGAACAGAGTGGGCCTGTGAGGGTTGCAGGAGCCAGTGCTGGTCTGGGAAGCATCCAAGTGGGGCGAGCAGCCTGCTTGGTCAGACCCCAGGAAAAGCTACCCGAGCTTTATAAGTGAAAATAGGGGCCTGAAGGGTTCCTGTGTGCCTGTGTCGATGTCCAGGATATTCCGGATGCTCTTGGCATCGCTGTTCAACAGGTTGCCCTTGATGGCCAGGACGGCGCTCAGGTGACCTTTGCTGGGAAGAGGATCATCTGTCATTCCTGCTGGTCCCAGAACTCTCAGACACCTCACCGGCTGCCCAGACTCCAGGGTCCCAGGGCCAAAGCCACCTCTGCCCAGAGCCTTCCCCTCTGCAACAAGTGCCTCTGTCCAACTCTGCAACGGCAACCACCTGGCTCTCTTGAGGTCATTGTTGTTGGCCTTTGACAATCTGTAAGCTACATGAGGGGCACAGGACCTGGACAGTATAGTTCTTCATTGTCTCCTAGTGCCTGTCACAGAGCCTGGAACCCAGCAAACATAAATAAATGCTAGTGGGATGGATGGATGGGCAGATGGATAGATGGATGGACAGATGGATGGACAGAGATGAATGGATGAATGGAAATGGATGGATGGATGCATGCATGCATGGATGGATGGATGGATGGATGGAGAGATGGATGGATGGATGGATGGATGGATGGATGGATGGAGAGATGGATGAATGGA
>PVKA01052123.1:0-11864 GCA_004027165.1 Ctenomys sociabilis | reverse complement strand
TTTTCATTTTATGTATTTGGTACAGGGTCTCACTACACAGCTTGGACTCATAGTGATCCTCCTGTCTTCAGCCTCCCCAGTGCTGGGATTAGAGGTGTGTGCCACCATGCCTGGACTTGGTAACTGTCTCAGTGTAGCCCGAGGGTGGGGCCAGGATGGCATTTGGAACCAAGGATAGAACCTGAGCTTGCCAAAGCAGGTGCTTAGTCCACTGAGCTCTCACTGGCCCTCAAAGAAACTCTTTCTTTCTTTCTTTCTTTCTTTCTTTCTTTCTTTCTTTCTTTCTTTCTTTCTTTCTTTCTTTCTTTCTCTTTCTTTCTTTCTTTCTTTCTTTTTTTTTTCCTTTTTTTGAGTCAGGGTCTCTCTCTCCATTCTAGTCTGGCCTTGAACTTACTGTGGAGCTCAGATGGACCTCAAGCTCACAGGGATCCTGTTGCCTCAGACTCCCGAGTGTGGGGCTCACACCCACGTGCCAGCATGCCCTGCTCAGACATAATAAAATTTCTCACAGTGTTTCCTTCACCATTCTCTGCCCCCCACTCCTCCCACCCTGGCCTCCCCACTATGCCCTGCGTGGAGGCCACCCCACTTGCTTCCAGGGAGCTGGGGCTATAAATCAAGCTCTCTTGTGACTGTCTGATGTCTTACTAAATCTGATTGAAACAACTCCCTGGTATCCTTAGAACACTCTGTTCTTTCTGTCCAGGGCTGAGGCAGATCACTGTGCTGCCTAGTGGGCAGCTCCTTCTATGCCAGAGGGACAAGGACATCAGCGGGCATGAGACTGAGGAAGTCCCAGAAGTGACTTGTGACCTCCACAAGCCCCTCCTCATACTAAGGTCTCATTCTCTGTCCTTTATAACATCATCTGAGTTTCAAACATTTGCTTCCTCTCTTGTCCCCCACCCTCACCAGGACGAAAGCCTGCTGTTCAGGGTTAAGTGTGCAGAGCCTAGAATGGTGCTTGGCATGGAGCAGGCGCTCATTTAACAGTTGGGAGGGGCTGGGTGAGAAGGCCTGGCACTTAGACGTGCTGCCTTCCTCCGTCCTCAGTCCGCACATGCTGACTGCTGTGTATTTGGAGCATGCTGCGGACAGGGAGCTGTTTGGGGAGGTACCTGTCACTTTCACTGGCCTAAAAAGGACTGTGCTTTTGTGGCAGTGCCTGTCCAAGGCCCTTGGAGCGCTTTCTAAACATTAACTATATAAATAGGAGGCTTTGTGTGTGGCAGGCAGAGCATGGTCCACTGAAGCAAGATGCTGCCTGGCGAAGCCAAACCTGTTCTGGAAGTGAATGGAAAGTTCACCCTCAGCCAGAGGCTAGCGGGCCCTGGGCCCAGTGACGTCCAGCGGCCGCTGAGGACTCAGCCGTTCCTGGAAGACACCCCCTCCGCTGCCAGTCACACCCTCTTGTGCAGCCTGGTGCCCGGAGCAGGAGCTGCTCTGGTCAGCTGGCGGAGCTTTCTCTGAGCAGCTGGGGGATTCTCCCAGCTGCCAGTGCTCCCTGCTTGTCCACCAAGCCACCACTGAGCGCAGGTCCTGCAGCTGTGGGGTGTGAGCTGTGAGGTGCTAGCACACAGTCCACCACAGATCCTGTCCAGCACCCATGCCCGGCCCAGACGCTGGGACAGAGGGGTGCGAAGGCTGGGGAGGCAGCAGTGGGAGGGCCCTGGCGGACACAGCCTGCCAGCATCTGTGGGAGCCCAGAGGGGAGGGTTGAGTCAGGACAGGCTTCTTGGCAGAGTGATGCTTCTGTTGACACCCACAATCCTTAAGTCAGTGCTGTCCCCCAAGAGCAGCTGCAGGAGAACGCATTTGTTTGCAGGTGTAGAGGCAGAGTGGCTTCAGGAGCACCTGGATCAAGGGGCTGGACTGAAAATTCGGCATCTGTCACTTCTGGCATCTGTTCTTTCTGTGCGCTGGCCTCGATTCCACCAACCAGATAGCCGTGGTGTTCCGGCCAAGGAAGGACCAGGAAGCCCTTGTTCTTCTCCTTTTTTGTTTGTCAAAGCAATGTTTACTGAGTGGAGAACCAGACAGGGTCTCCCCCCTCACCTTTCAGTCACACTCACACAGACGTCAAGGACCCACGCATGAAGATCTCCATTATGCCATTGTTCCTAACAGCCAAAGACTGGAAATGACATTTGTCCAGCAATGGGCGGCTGGCTTGGTAAATAATGAACTATGGTGTCCCCTGCCAAGAAAGCCTGGTCAGTCCTTAAGAAGAAAGAGTTAGATCTACATCAACAGTTCTCAGTTGGAGGTGACTTCATGCCTCAGGGACACCCTGCAATGTCCAGAGGCATTTTTAGTTGTCACAATTTGGTGTCTGGGTGTGAATGTTAATGGCCTCACGCAGGTAGAGACAGGAATGCTGCTACCTCTCCTGCCACCAAGAATTACCCAGGCCGAAAAGGGAACAGTGACCGGTTAGGAGCCCTGATGGGCATTTATGATACAGAAATGCCTCAGACACGTTGAATCTTAATAAACATCAAATAAATCATTTTGTTTTTAGTACATGTCCTCCAAAGTGAGCACCAAAGAAATCAATACATAGAGCCAACTACCATTTGTACAAAATAAGAAGCACATCAGGTATATGCTTAGGGTTATCCTGGGAGGAATGAGTGATTCAGTGGGCAGTGTTTGTGTGAGAGAAGGATTTCTTTTCACTGGACTGCCTCTTGGATATTTGGACACCATGTGCAGGTGTTTTGTCCAAAGTTAAAATGTAAGCAGTCATACTCACTGGTTCCCCCCTTTCCTCCACACTGCTCCCTGCCTTCCCAGTGCCCTCTCCATGAGTAGCTTAAAGTGCCACACTGAGCAGCTGCAGGAAAAGACACAGTCTTCTTGGGTGGCAGGCAACAGAGGTGCGGAATGCAGGATGGGACACAGAGATTGTCCCTGATTGCTGCCAGCCTTCCCAGGGCCTCTAAAGCAGGGGTGTCAGGGTTGGTCTGGAAGGGGTGCTGTGAACAGAGTGAGTGGACATCCTTGCATTCCATCCAATCATCTATCCATCCATCCATCCATCCATCCATCCTTCCATTCATCTATTCACCTACCCATCCATCTATCCATCCATCTATCCATCCATCCATCCATCCATCCATCCATCCATCCTTCCTTCCATTCATCTATTCACCTATCCATCCATCCATTCATCCATCCATCCATCCATTCATGAGTCTCAGACCTGGTAACTAAGGTACCAGGCTGAAAATAAGCTCTGAAATGTAGGTGTCATCAGGGCCATGCTACCTTCAGACCCCAGAGAAGACCTACTTCTTGCTTCTCCCTGGCTCTGGAGGCTGCCAGCAACACTTGGAATGACTGGGGTTGGCTCTGGCTCTGCCCCACCACCATCACACAGCGTTCTTGGTTGTCTGAGTCTTCACAGGGCTGCCTTCCTATAAGGACACAGGTCATATGGGGTCTGGGGCCTGCTCTCTCCTGTTCACCTCATCTTAATTGATTATGATGATGTTATAAGGTCATGTCTGGAGTTGTGAGACATCAGCATAGCTTTTTGTGGGGGACACAACTCAACTCAGGACAACTCCCAAAGGTGTACCCACACATGTAAGTAGTAGGCTGAAGAACTACTGTTGTGTGGCCATGCTTCAAGAAATGTGCTCTAGTATATAGCCTTCATCTTACAACTGAAGGTCACACAGCAGATTGGAAACAGCTAAAACTAAAATCCAGGTCCTGGTCTCCCAGATGCAGTGAGCCCAGTCTGCCATGGATAGGAGCTGCTGTTGGCATATGAGACTTTAGCAAAGCAGTGATTACAACAACAACTCATTTGATAATTCATTTACAACATCCATCCATCCATCCATCTGTCCTCCATTCATCCACACATCCTTCTGTCCATCCATCCACCCATCCATCTATCCATTCACCTAGTCATCCATCCATTATCCATCTATCCATCCATCCATTATCCATCCATCCATTCATTATCCACCCATCCATCCATTCACCCAGTCATCTATCCATCCATCCATCTGTCTTCCATTCATCCACACATCCACCTGTCCATCCATCCACCCATCCATTTATCCATTCACCCAGTTATCCATCCATCCATCCATCCATCCATCCATCATCCATCCATCATCCACCCATCTATCCATTCACCCAGTCATCCATCCATCCATCCATACGTCCACCTATCCATCTAGCTACCCATCCACCCAGCCACCTATTTCTCTATTATCATCTCTCCCAATATTCTAGCAAAATTACCTGGAAAAGCAATTTGTATTCCTGTACACACATCCCCAAATATGTTCTTGAGAACTCTAGGCTGTACAGAACAGAAACCACTACAGATTGGCTCTTAGTTACTTTTCTTATCACCCAGACACACTGCCTGATACCCATAACTAAAGAGGAGATGTTATGTTGGCTCACGTCTTGGATGTTTAAGTCTTTGCATGTAAAGGAAAGAGACAGAGAAGGGAGGAACCAGAGAGGGAGCTACACCCTTCCAGGCCACGTCTCCAGTGACCTCCCCCTTCCCACCAGACTCCTCCTTTGAACAGTGCAGTTAGCTATAAACTCATCAGTGAATCACTGATGTGCCATGATCCACTCACATCCCAAAACCCTGCTTTTGATGACAGGAGTCTTTGGGGGCAACGCTGGATATAGCCAGCACTGGGTAAAGCCAAAGCAGTGATCTGTGGACTTATCTCTCAGGCGAGGACTCCTTCATGGCTTTCAGCATGGTGGGCCTGGGAGCTCTGTCAGGGTCATTGTCCTTCCCTGTCCTGTAGGTGCTGCTTCCCTGGTTTGTACCAGCATCATTTAGACACTCTCTTCACAGCAGAGACCTGGGCCCTGCAGTTCAACAGCAGATAGAGAATCTGCCTTTCCCCTGGCTCCATCCACAATTGCCAGCATGGTTCCAAGGGCCCTATTGTAAAATCTGTCCTAGTGACTTCACTACTTAGCTCCCACTTGGCCAGGCTACAACAGGTAAGTGAGGACCAACTCTGCTTGAACCATAGCAAGAGAGGATGGGAGAATAGTAGACACCCCCAGAATGTTGGCCAAATGAAATTCACTTGTCCAGGATGGGGAGTTAGCTCTGCTCCCCCTTCACTTACTTTGTCAGAAACACTGGCAACTGGGTGAGGACCAAAAGGCTTCAGGAAGCTCCATCCTCACCACAGGGACTCATCAGAACTGCAGGCTATTTGTCTCCTCTGATTCTCCAGTATAGGCCTCATTCCGTCAGATGTGTACCTTCCTACCCCATCCCCACTGCAACCAGGCTGTAAACTCCTTATGTGAGCCTGGCTAATTCCTTTCTGCATCATTAGCATCTAACAGAGCAGGTAGAGTAGACTTTTAATAAATGTTCATTGAATTAGGAATCGTTTATAGGGTCAAAGATATGGAGGGTGGTGCTTAAAAGTCTCCTGAATGAATGAGTAAATAGCTGGCTGGATAGATGATAGATAGATAGATAGATAGATAGATAGATAGATAGATAGATAGATGATAGATAGATAGATAGTTAGATAGATAGATAGATAGATAGATAGATAGATAGATGATAGATAGATAGATGATAGATAGATAGATAGTTAGATAGATAGATAGATAGATAGATAGATAGATAGATAGATAGATAGATAGATAGATGATTCAGTGTATGAATGGCTGGTTGGCTGGCTGGAAGATGGATAGATGACTCAATGCATGCATGCATGGATGGATGGATGGATGGATGGATGGATGGATGGATGCACGCATGCATGACTAGATTGATGCATGGGTGGATGGATGCAGGGGTGAATTGATGAATGCTGTCTTGATCACTTCCCAGCCTCAGCTTCTCATGCAAAAAATAGCTCATATCAAGGACAAATCCATCCCTGGATGTCTGATGATTGTCTGATTTCTGTAATTTTTCTACTTTCTTTTAATACAAGGGAGTTCATGCTCATTTGCCCAGTGAGTTTCCACTCTGTTTCTGCTCCTTATTGTGGAGAAGGGGAAGGAGCCACGCTGTCACAGATGGCAAGACTGAGGGCTTTGCACAGAAAGAGAAGAGAAGGGTTAGGCTCTAGAGGCTGTGTGTGCACCCCCGTCTCTCCTTATGGGCAGACTTTGCTCACCTGGCAGTTGTGAGCACTGAGGCGACTCTCTAGGTGACCTTTTCTGCTCTATAAAGCAATGCACATCTTTTACCCTTGGTTTGTTCACAGCAAGAAGAATCCTGGGTCCGCTGATCATGAGGCAGTCCCTGGGGACTCATCCTGGCAGACTCGAGCTCTTAGCCTGCCTCCACTTCCGTTCCCCAGGGAGAGTGTTGCTCTGCTTCCCTAGGGCCCTCTACCTCCCCTGTCCCCCTCACTGAGGCAGGCCCTGTACCTCCCCAGTCTCAGAGGGACAACCTCAAGGGAAACCAGCACAGAAGGAGCTACTGGCACTCATAGACAGTGGAGTGACTTGGGCAGCCACCCAGTGGTGCGTGCTCCCCGTCTCCCTTGGGTACACCCTTGTGAGGTAAAATTTCCTACTTTGCTGGGTGCTGAGCTGAAACACGATTTCATGCTGACTGCCAACTCCCCTTATGGTGTCGTGTGAGACCAGCAGCCGGAATGCTGCTGCCTCTCTCCTATGCCAACTATTAATGGCTCCACTTTATAAAAGTGGTGAGGAAGCTTTTGAGGTCACTGGACTCCTTGTGCTGTCAGGCAGGGTAGAGCCAAGACTCCGACCTGGGGCTCCCAGTACGAGCACAGCCCTTGTGCACGTTGGGTGGTGAGGACATTGCTGATGCTCACCGTGGGTCCATCTCACTGCTTGATCGATGACAACCCCACGTCCCCTGTCGTGTTCTCTATCAGCAATTCATGAACCATCAGGAGGTGGGAAAATAACCCACAGAATCAAAGACTGATGCCACGATCCTGGAAACAAGGCAGTACTAGGTGCACTTTTATTGTGGTTGCTGGGATGCTGGGAACTGACTAAAAACCAGAGGTCCTGGAGGTGTGATTTCAGGATCCTTAAGAGCTCCCATCATCCAACAGTTCCTGGAGTGCCCCAGCTTTTGCCTGGAGAAACCTTCATGTCTTCAGGTCTGAAATCCTTTCTGATTTTTCAAGAGGCCTTGATTAAAATGACAAAAAATTCTGGATACTAGTATAAAGTGTGTGGTGTCCCTAATTTCTCTCAGTGAGCTTGTTGTTTGTGCACAGGACTGCTATTGATTTTTGAGGTTGATTTTATATCCAGCTACATTACTGAATTTGGTTGTTAAATCTACAAGTCTTTTGGTGGAGTTCTGGGGTCTCCTATGCAGAGTATAATGTCATCTACAAATGACGATAATTTAGATTCTTCCTTTCCTAGTCTTATCCCTTTTATTTCTTTCTCTTGCCTAATTTCTCTGGATAATGTTTCCAGAACTGTGTGGAGGAGGAGGGTTGATAGTGGACACACCGGGGTTATTCCTGATTTTTGAGTGAGGGTTTTCAGTTTTTGACCACGTAATATGTTGTTAGCTGTTGGTTTGCCATGGATAGCTTCTATCAGATTTTATCTAGTCCAATTTTCTGTAGAAATCACTGGGATGAATCCTTCTTGGTCACATTACATAAACTTCTTGATGATTTGCTGCATTCTGTTTGTCTGTATCTTATGAAGGAATTTTGCATCTGTGTTCATTAGGGAGGGCGGCCTAATTTTATGTTTTGGTTGAGTCCTTTTCTGGTTTAGAATCAATCTCACAATCAAAGTAAAAGATCTAAGTCCTCCCAGGACCTCTGGTGTTTAGCCACTTCCCAGCATCCCAGCAACCACAATAAAAGTGTATACTGAAAACTATAGTGCTCTGAAAAAGGAGATTGAAGAAGACATGAGAAAATGGAAAGCCATCCCTTGTTCATGGATAGGAAGAACGAGCAGTAAAAACGGCCCTGCTCCCAGAACTGTTATACAGCTTTAATGCAATCTCAATCAAAATACCATTGCACAACTCAGAGGACTAGAGAGAGCTATCTTAAAATTCAGTTGGAGCCAGAAAAGTGCTAGGATAGTAAAAATTATGCTCAGCAACAAAAGCAAGGCAGAGGGCCTTAGAATTTCATTACAATCAATCAAGGAGATTACTTGTAATTATACTACAAAGATACTATAATTAAAACAACATGGCAATGGCTTTTTTTTTTTTTTAAAGAAAAAACAGACCTGAGGATCAATGGAGCAGATTAGAAGATGCAGGAACAATTCCAAATGCAATCAGCCACCTTATCTTTGACAAAGGAGCCAAACATCCTCACTGGAAGAAAGATAGTCTGTTTAATAAATGGTGCTAGATGAACTGGTTCTCCACATGACAGAGATTAAAACTAGACACTACGTGCTAAACCAAAATCAAAATAGATCAAAGACTTAAATATTAAAATAGTAACACTAAATTTGCTGCAAGAGAAAAATAGGAAGAACTCTTGAAGTCATAGGTGTAGGCAAAGAGTTCATGAATAAAACACCGATCACACAGGAGATAATACAAACAGTAATTGCAATCTCATCCTATTAAAAGAGACTTTTGGGCCGGGGAGATGGCTCAGTGGTATAAGTGCTTCCCGGGCAAATACAAGGACCTGAGTTCAATCCCCGGTTCCACAAAAAAATAAAAAAAAATAAAAAAAATTAAAAAAAATAAAAGAGACTTTTGCTCAACAAAAGAAATCACCAACAAAGTAAAAAGACATGAGTGGGAAAAAAATTCTAGCCAGTTGTCCTTCAAACGAATGACTTCTATCTAGAGCATACAAAGAACTGAAAAATAATTGAACTCTCTCAAATTTAAAGACCCAATCCAAAAATGGGCATATGATGTCCTTTTTTTTCTTTTTTGTTTTGGAACCAGGGATTGAACTCGGGCCCTTGCGCTTGCCAGGGAAGCGCTTATTCCACTGAGCCATCTCCCCGGCCCCGTAAAAATAAGCATATGAGGTGAAGTGTATAAATACATACTTCTCAGATGAAGAAGTGCAAACAGCAAATACATGTATTTGTCCAACATCACTGGTTAATAGAGAGATGCAAATTAAAACAGCACTGAGATTCCATCTCACCCAAGAAATAATGGCTATCATCGAGAAATCAACCAATAACCAATGATGGAGAGACTGCGTGGGGCAGGGGTAGGGCGTGGGTGGCACGGGGAATGCTTTTCCACTGTTGGTGGGAGCGTAGCCCAGTATAGCTGCCATGGAAAACAGTGTGGAGATTTCTCAGAAAACTAAGTTAGAGGTCCCGTTTTATTTGGTTATTCCTCTTCTGGGTATCTTCCCAGAAGAATTAAAAACATCCCACCACAGCAATATTCTCATTCCTCTGCTCATAGCAGCCCAATTTGTAACAGGTTGGTTGTGGAAACTACCCACGTGTCCATCAACTGAGGCATGGATAGAGAAGATCTGTATGAGTGCTACTCAGCAAGAAGGATAAACCTGAGACGTTTCTAGATAAACAGATGCACCTTGAGACTGTGGGCTTATGCGGAGTAAATCAAATTCACACATGTAAACATCACATTGTCTCCCTGGTGTGGGAAACTGAAAGAGTAAATAGGAATCAACATGTACAACAGATACTGTGAAATAGGAAAATAAATTGCTCAAAAGGGAAGAAAAAATGCAGTAGGAGAAGTGGGAAAGGAGGAAAGAGGAAAGGATTAAATGGAAACAAAGCACTGCAGAGAGGGAGGAGAACAGGAGTTGAAGGGAGAAGAAAGGGTTGGGGGAAAAGAGGTCTCAAAATAGATCATGTACAGGAACAAATTCCATATGATGAACATGATCACTCTGCATACCTAAAACATATCAACAAACTTATTTTTAAAAAATAGATGACCTCTGAGGAGATAGCTCAGTGGGTTAAGCACCTGCCTGGTAAGCACAAGGTCCTGAGTTCAATCCCCGGTACTCCCCCCCAAAAAAAATATTAAAAATAAATGACAGAAGTTCTGAGACTGATCATATTGTATTTGGGGGTACAAAGTCATCAGGAAACTGTGGACCTTGAGGAGAGGCCTCACTTGGCCACCATCGTAGACTCACCCAGCTTGAAAGGGAGAATGTTGTTGTACTGATGCACTTACTGGCACCTCACAGATCACCCTAAACGTCTGTTAGGTCTTCCAGAGCCTGTGGGTCAGAGTGGTATGGCTGGGTGGCTCTGAGTCCAGCCTGCTCATAGGGACACAGGTGAGATGTGTCTAGTGACAGCAGTTACCTGACAGCTTGGATGATCTCTCCACAGCGACTCACACGGCTGTTGTTAAGAAGATGCCATTGGATGGGGGTGGCCTCCATTCTGCAGCCACCCCCGCCGGGGGAGTTGAGTGTCCTCACAACATGGCGACTGGTGTCTACGGCCTCTCCTTAGACGCCTACTCCTTACTCCTGCAAGGTCCGTTGAGTGAGTGCACTCCTCAGCGTGGGACAGTCCTACCTAAAGATATGGTGCACCGGCAGTGAGACACCTGGGGCCAAGTTGAATGCTAATTTGAGGGTCCCCCAACCATTGCTTTTATTTGATCAGTGATGGAACAGGGCCAGGGAGACACTCCCTGAAAGAATCCTGGATTGCTTGGACCCCCAAATCAGCCAGGTTTTGTAAATGCCCAAGAGCGTTGGCCAAGAATAGGAGTGTGCCGTGGGCAGGGGCTCCTGGGTCGGCTTGCTCTCTGTGGTCCCCCACGAGCACCTAGAACTTTGCGGGCCCCAGATGAAATATGAGCATGAGAAAGTAACATGGCTCTTGAAACTGTCTTTGCTATTTACTGCTCAACGGATAGCTTGGGCAGGTGAGGGTGGAGGGACAGCGCTCTGCATAGCTAGTGTCCGGCTGTCATTGACTTTTTGTGCTCTTGTGTTGCGACCACTTATTTTCAATGCAACTTCTGTTTCTTTAAGACCAGAATCTGCTGGTGTGTTGTTGAAAGGAAGGGGTGTGTGAGAACTCCACAGGGAGGAGCACCACTCCTCTCTGAATGATAAAAGGCTCACTTTAATTGAAATAGAGTTATAACTGGTTGCCAGATTTAAGCATAGGGCCTCTCATATGTCAAAACCTCAGAGCAGGGAGATTAGATATACAAGCAGCATATATATAAATGTATGTATAATTTATGCAATATTTCTCCTATTCACGCTCTTTACTTAAGCTATCCATTAAAGCCCATCACATTAATTTAATTGAAAAATTCTGGGGGAATTGTATTAGCTTTTTTCCCATTAAATTAACATTACAGCCTTTAAATAGATGTCCTGGATGCCCATTGTTGCTAACAAAATTATTATGCTAATTGAAATCTGGCCATTCTGGATTTGGCCCCCTATCCTGCCCTCCTCCTCCTTCCTTGACCCCTTTAATTTAATTGCCCTTACCCCCAAGCACCAGGCCAGAGACAGAGACACTGTGCCGGGCTCTGGGGCCGGTGCACACCCGCACAGCAGTGTGGAGGTGGCGCTGGTGTTGAAAGCAAAAGGACTTCTTCATTTCAGGAAGGAAGAAGAAAGAGTGAGTGAACCCCCTAGGCTGTGTGTAGTACTGAAGAGCCCCAATCTGTGGGTAGATGTGCTGAGTTGGAATGGGATGCTGTCCCTTAGTGCCCTGGGGACTTGGAGCAAATATCCTGACCTATGAGAAACCCAGGAGGCCATCCCTGTTTCCCAGGATGACTGAAGGCAGTCATGATGTAGTGTAGTAGGCCTGTATCAGTAGGCATACACGTGGCTGCTACGTCATTCACTCACCACCCCGACCCACCCATCCCCCATCCATCATCCATCATCCACCCATCCATCCATCCA
>PVKA01052122.1:0-11862 GCA_004027165.1 Ctenomys sociabilis | reverse complement strand
CTTAGGGCCTATTCAAGGACCGTAGGACATTTATCAAGGCAGTGTGGATACAGCAGTGCAGGTATGTCCTGGGTGCATCTGGTCAGTGGCTCAAACCCCAGGCCAGCACACATCTACACTAAATATTTCTTGGCAGGCTGCAAGAATATGCGTTATGGGTGCTGCCACCGGCGTCCCAAGAGACTCAGAGGCTGCTGTGGTTTGTGTCTGATGTTACCCTAAAACCTCATGAATCATGAAGGTCGGGCTTTTCAGAGGTGGCTAAATCTAGAGTTTGAGATTGATTCACGGTCTGATGCTGGAAATAATGGCGTGAGTGCTATACCCACCCTAGTGTGGGTAGCCTGCATACAGATAATGGACAGAAAGAATCTTGTCTCTGGCTTGTTGCTTTTTCTGTTTTCTGCCACCATAAAATGTTGCCCCTCTGCTATGTGCCACCCTGTCTTGGAGCCAGCTGATTATGGTTGAAACCTTTATAGTCTGTGAGCTAAATAAATCTTTCCCCTTTTTACTTTGGGTGTTGAATATTTTGTCTCTCACTGCAATGAGAGAAAAGTAACTAAGACAGAAGCCTCTCTAGCAAGCTAGAACGTAAGTTCACTTTAAAACCTACAGGGAGGGCCTGAATGGTCAACGAGCTGTCTCTCTCTATCTTTCTCTCTCTCTTTTTAATGTAGTTAGTATAGGGTCTCACTATGTAGATCAGACTCATAGTGATCCTCCTGTTTTCAGCCTCCCAAGTGCTGGGATTACAGGTGTGTGCCACCATGCCCAGTCTCAATCACTGTCTCAGTGTGCCCTGGGGGTGGGGCTGGCACAGCAGGCCCTGAGATTGAACCCAGGTCACTGCATCTGCCTAAACAGATGCTCTAATCTGCTGAACTATCTGTCTGGCCCTAATGAGCTGTTTTGGAAGGACCTTCTTTTCAGTACTTGTTTCTTCTCCAGCAGCTAGCAAAGTTCCAGGAATTGTCAGCCAGATCCATCATTCCGGGGTCAAACCTTGGAAGGAAGAGCCCCTCCCGAGAACCCACATTCCTAGGAAAGCCAACCTTTGAGAGACTAAAATACTTGTTCAAGCAGACTTCAGTTAAATATCTGTAAATGGCTCCCCGTCCCATCCCCACTCCCGCGTCCATCAGCGGCTATGTGCACCTTGGGTATTCTCCTAATCAGCACCTTACTGCACCCTTTACTGCTCATCTGTACTTGCAGGGCATGAGGGCTCACCTACTGGTACCTGTAAGATGCCCCATCTGGCTATAGGGAGCTCGAGTGCTCTCCTCTTTATTTAACTATGGTTCAGGGCTTTTTGTTCTGAGTTTGCCTTGCATGACGTCAAACAACGAATCTGGGCTATTTCAGATGCCATTCCCAGCTTTGGGGAGATCTTGGTTTTCTGGATCAACCTGGTAGAAAGGGTTCATAACCATTGCATTCTTGGTTCCAATTTGGAGATTCTATAATGAATGGTCTCCTGAACTTTATTCTCAGTCTGTCTTCAGATGGTCCTGCACACTCCTGACCCAATCATGTCTATCAATGCCTTGACCATCCACCTGAGTTAGAAGGGTAGGGGCCCTAACTCCTTCCCTGCAATACTCTCAGTAGTAAGTAGCCAGAATGATGTAGCACCCAGTACCTTAAATCATTTTATGTTAGGCAGGTAGTTAGACTTTGGCTGGCCTGAGGGACTCAGGGGAGTCCACAGATAGCATGCTGTGCTAGTTATCAGTTAGTAATGCAGCAAAGAGCTCAGTGTATAATGCATCATCGTTTGTTAGATATCAGAGCTCCCACAGAGGACAGTGACATTTTAAGGTCACTATTGTGCACAGTCCTTTTGATATTCCCCACCCCACATCTTTTCCTAGAATAAGCACACAGCATTTCTGGTTGCTCTGGCCTATGCCTGATGACCTCATGGGACTGAGATCTGATTTAGGTTGACCTTCCACCCCTGGAAAGAGCACAGAAGGTGTTTTGAGATATTGGCATTCCAAAGTAACCCCTAAGAGAAAGGTTAATAAGCATATACATTGAGCAAATAAAACAAACACCATCAGAGTTCTGCAAAGCCCAGCATAGGTTTGTACGTAAAGAGCACCCACACTTCCACATGGGCACTTCTCACCTGCTCACTCCACAGTGTCATTTCCTTTGTGTCTGCTTCTGCATGCTCACCTGTGTCTCTGACTTGAACTGTTTCACCAGAGACATAACTAGCCAAGGGCCAAGCAGCCAGGGACCAATTTCTAGCAGTGTTAGGACTCTGCTTCCAGGGGACAGAAGTGCATTTTTCTGTGAATGGTCTGTAGCTTTCCCCAAGAGCCCAAAAAGATCTGTGACAGTAAAAAGAGCAAGAAAATACCTTTAATGGATGAGTTTCTTTGAGGAGAAGATAAAGGGATGGGAGCAAATGAGTTTTGGCTCCTACTCGGGTGGGTAGAGAGAGAGCTCCCTGCTGTGTATATAGAGGCTGGAGTTCGAACAGGACAATGGGCGCGTCTAGACATGAGCTGAGGGCTCCCAGGTGCTGTTGCTGTTCAGACTCTGGTCCACAGCACACGCCATCATGTTAGGGGTCCTCAGTGTGCCCTTGCGTGTGTCTCAAGGTATGGCCTACTTGGCTAACCCGAACAGAATGCCCCAGGCAGATGCTCCTAAATGCTCCTCACCCAAGGAAAACCCAGGTCACACCTATACCCTAGCACACCCCTTAGGACAGATTCCACCATGGCCAGTGGATTTCCAGGAAGCCCAGGTTGGGTGAAGCTTTCCTCTTCTGAGGCTTCTGATTCTTCCCCTAGGACTGACTATCTCTGCAGTGGAGGGAGCTGTGGCCTAGTTCCTGTGTAGGCACTTGGTTTCCAGGGGGCAATGTGGGCATGGACATCTGGGAGGGGATTAGGTCCCAGGGCAGAGCCCTCTGGAGTGAGGCTGGCATCCTTAGGAGAGAGGCTTGCCACAGGACTCAGCAAGAAGGTGTGAACTCTGAAGCCAGAGCCAGCCCTCTGCACCAGCACAGCTGTCTCCCTTGCTCTTGGCCTGCCTAGCCTCTAAACCATGAATAAGACATTTTGAGAGTTTCTGACTTCCAGAGGCTGGAAGCCCAAGGTCAAAGTGCCAGCAGATTCAGGAACTTCCCTGGTCTGTCTCTTTGCCTGTTTCTCCAGCCTACTCCCAATTTATTTTTTCTACTATTGTTTCTTTTTCTCTCCTCCCCTGTCCCTTTCCCTCCTCTTTTTTTTTTTCCTTTTTTTTTTTTTTTTTTTTTTTTTTTTTTTTTTTTTTTTTTTTTTTTTTTTTTTTTTTTTTTTGGGCAAGGTCTCACTATGCAGCTCAGACTCATAGTGATCCTTCTGTTTTCAGCCTCCCTAGTGCTGGGATTACAGGTATGTGCCACCACACCCAGACTCCATCACCAGCTCAGCATGCCACGGGGGCAGGGCTGGCATAGCATGCAATGCCAAGGATTGGCCCCTGGCCCCTGTGCTTACCTAAGCAAGCGCTTAGTCTGCTGAGCTATTTTGCTGGCCCTTCCCTTCTCTTTTGAGATAGGGTCTCACTATATAGTTCAGGCTGGTCTTGAGCTTACTATGTAGCCCAGGCTGACTCAAACTCACAGAGATCCTCCTGCCTCAGCCTCCCAAGTGCTAGGATTATGGATGTGTGCCACCATACCTGGCGTCCTTCCCCCTTTCCCTTCTCTTTTCCCTTTTTCCTCTTGCCCTTCTCTTTCTCCTCTTTCTCTTTCTATTCCCTTCCCGGCTTTCCCACCTAACTACATAGAGAGGAAATCTCTAACTTCCTTTGCAGAGATTCTGATTTTGCTTGTGCCCACCTAGGAGGTTCCACACAAGGACTGCTTGAATCACTTGAAACTGCTGCCCCTGGGTGCAGCACGACTATGGGCTGTTTCAAAGTTTTCTTAGAAGAAAATACTGAATTCTCCAAATAGCTAGAATGACACAGGAAACCCATCTCTCTGTCTTTGATCTTTAAAGACACATTTGTATTGTGGTGGATTTCCAAAGCAAGAGATCTTGACTCTTGGGATGATTAAATAAAGTGCCTTTTCTTGCCTGGCACTTAAAAAAATTACATAGGAAAAGATCACTTTTAATGAAATACGGGAAAAAGGTGGAAAGGTTTTGACCACAGATCCTAAGGCCACAGTTAGTGCGGCCTCGTGGGCAGCAGCCACACATGCGCTGATGTGCCTTCACTGGGTCTGCCCTTGTTTGCTTGGTATTCCTTGGCAAGAACAGATTACTGCAGGAAAGGTGCCAGACTTAAATGATCTGTCCTATTATTTTACCTGGAATTAAAAAGAAATCAAGTTAAAACATATGCTTGACAAACACATGTTTATGAGACCAACAGTCCAGCCTGTTTGCTGACCTCCTGCCTACGTTCAGGTGGGAAGTGTCCACTCAGTCACTGCGTGTTTGTTTTATGAGGTTGTCTTTTTGTTGAACATATGTACATCGAGATGAGCCAGATGTACAATACACGTGTATAGCATGATAGGTGATTAAAAAAATAAGCGATCACCATTGAAAGCAGGGAGGAAGAGGCTCGGAGTTTGAGGGCTCCGCGGGGAGGTCCTGAGGAGCACCAGCTGGTGGCCTCACAGCCCTCACTGTCCCTGTACCAGGTGAGCCAGGGGTCCATAGCCATCAGGAGCGTGGCTCTGCCTCGGCGAGTCCGACGCTGGGCGGTAGAGGGCGCCCTGGACACCGCCAGCACAGGGGGTCCCTAGGCCACTGTGCTGCCCTCTCTTCCCAAGCCCACCTGGCAGGGACTTCGGGCGCTGTAGGACCCGTCCCTCGGTGTCCCCACTCCTTCCTGAGTGTGGCAATCAGAAAACAGATGTAAGCAGATTAACACCTTGAGACCGAAATGGTGAAAGAAATCAGACTCATAAGTCTTAACACCGCATAACTTCTAGTACACGAGAAACTAGGAGTGTAAATCATTTAAAAAAAAAAAAGACAACAGGAAACAGGGAGATAGACCTTTTGCCAGGGGAAAGGGGGAGAAGGGGACAAAAAGAGAATTATGATGTGAGCCGGGCGTGGTGGTGCAGGCCTTTAATCCCAGCACTCGGGAGGCTGAGGCAGGAGGATTGTTGTGAGTTCGAGACCAGCCTGAGCTACAAAGTGAGCTTAAGGTCAGCCTGAACTGCATAGTGAGACCCTGTCTCAAAAAAAAAAAGTGTGGGGGGGAAGAATTATGATGTGTTAAGTACGTGTACCCACCTCCTAAGATGAATGTAAACACTGCGACTGCAAATGTAGGGATGTACATATATAGGGAATGGAGACAGCGAAGGCAGCAGGCTGGAGCAGGAGCGTACCAAGGGCCCTCGGAGACTCAGACTGAATCCCTGTGGCTTTGTGGCGCTCTCTCCACAGATCGCAGGGTATCACTGTGGTGATATCTGTGAACATCTGGGCTGCAATTCAGATTCCCGGATGTGGGGCCCAGAACTCCTGCCACCCCATCTGGCAGCATCCAGCAGGCTGGTGCAGGAGGCTCTGCTCTTCCCAGGGACCAGCTACCCCTAACAGTCGTTCTGCTTCAGGAAACAGAATTCCTCTTGAAACCAAGCTGGAAGTGAAAGAGGAAAAGGGAGCTGGCAAATAACTCATGCTCAGTATTAGGGAGAAGCATAGCAGGTGACTGAGTGTTCCTGACGGCATGTAAATTCCACCCACATAGATCCACAGTGTTGAAAGAGCTGGGCTTTTAGTCTGAGCAACCCAATCAAGGAACTGCTCTGGTCTCTGTTTTGCTAGTTACCTATTTGAAAACAGTTAAACAGGTCTGTACTGTACTGTCCCCAGGATCTTGGATTGCCCCCAGCATGTGTGTCCCAGTGCATAGTGCCACTCCATCCCCTGTAAGCATTTTTATTATTATTTTTTTTTCTCCTCATTCCCTTTTTTGGTGGCCAGTTGTTATGCAATTTAGACTGCTTTGAATTCACTATGTGGCCCAGGCTGGCCTTTTACTCGTAGTGACTCTCCCTGCTTCTACTCGGCGTGGGGACTACACTGTGCCCCATGTTCATCATTTCCTGTCCAGAGTGGGAGCCCCAGGCACTAAGTGCTGCTCACCAAGACGACCTGGAAGCTGCAGCACTTCATCCCCAGGACTGGAGGTGGCTGGCTGGGGCTCAGGCTTACACCATGTGGAGCTGGACTGGACGCAGCTCCTGAAAGGCCTCAGCATACACGACGCCCGCCTTGCCTAGTACAGCGCCCATTCTGACCACCAAGCGGGCTGCTCACAGCCACCTGACGCTGGGGTCCACTCCCGGCTGGCTTGCAGTAGAGGGACATGTGTGCTGGAGGGTCCCCAGCCAGGGCTACAGACCAGTGTCCTCACCTACTCTTTCTGGCTGACAGCACTCATGCCACAGGTCTCAGACTAGCCCTGCAGCCCAGTGCAATGTGGGATGAAAGGTCTCTTTTCATGCTTGCCACAGACACCATGAGGACATGGGTTGTGCAAGGCAGAGCCGTGGGTCAGGGCTCTACAGGGCAGCAGAGTGCATGCCAGTGCCTCACCGGCTCCTTGGTGTGGCCACCATCACATCTCAGTGCTGCAGCTCTCAACCACGGGAGAACATGTAGAGCTCTGGCACCACATGGCCCAGCAGGCGGCTCTCTGAGGGAGAGGCACAGAAACCATGTGGCTGGGTCCAGCGACTTCAGGCTTCACCCCTTTCCTCTCCATCACTCCCTTCTCCAGGAAGGAAGGAGCAAGCCCCTCCCCCAAGCATGAGCGACGGCTCCTTTATAGAAAGCTGTAGGGAAGGACCCAGGGGGACGGCTCTGCAGAGCCACCAGCTCAGCCCCTTGCTCTCCTGTGGCCAGGGGTAGCCCACTCAGTGTCAAAGAGCTGAGGGGAAAGGGTCCCTTCAGAAAGAAGGCTGTTGCATCTTTCCCTTTATACTTGGTGTGAGCTTAATCTGATGCTGGCCCACCCTGTGCTACAGGGATGGTCCCAGGCCCAGCCATTGACCAGCCATAGCCAGAGCTCTGCTTCCCCAGAGAGAGGCAGAGAACATGGGCGGTGAGGGGGCTGATTGTCAGGTGAACTGGGACACAGATGGGAGAGCTCCTTCTGAGGTCTGCCTGCTCAGCAGCCCCTCCTTCCCTTCATCCCAACAGCCTGGGGTGAGGAGCCTTACTGTCACCCGTGGCGTTCTGCAGCACCATTAGGCTGATACTTGTGGTATTCAGCTCGGTGGCGTTGGCCTTAAAGCAGAAGGTCTCATTGTCGACTGGTTTGGCGGAGCGTAGCACAGCAGATGACTTCTTGCATGTGACAAACTTGTTGTGGTTCATCAGTGACACTTTGACAAACACACCTGGGGTGGGGGGCACACAACATGACTGGAAAAGGAATAGGATCCCTCTGCCATCTGTAGGAGCCAGGCAAGGCCAGCAGTGCCCAGTCAGGCCCAGGTCCTTGACTCCCATTGGCCATGGAGGCCAGAGGCAACAACAGGAAATAGGATAGCAAGCAGAAGGCCTTGCCTTGTGCTGCCTGCGGAAACGTGGCTCCCTTCCTCTTCCTTCCTCTCTGCCTCCCATGGGGTGACCCATGTTTATCCAGTCTGATACCTCCTGCCCATCCTTCCCTATTGGTGGTGCTTGGGCCAGTGGGTCCCCAAGAACACCATCTGAGCCAAGGGCTCAGATCTTGGGGCTGGGCTCATTCATATTGGGTGTGATGGTAGGGGCAGGTCTGAGTCTTGGCTTGTACCCAGATGATAGCTGCCACCTGGCTAGGGACATTCACGTGTATAGGGGGTTCCGGGGAGCCAGGCCACTGCTCCCCATGCCTGTGTTTCTGGAAGCTGGGGGCAGGTGCCCTTGGAATAGCTGTTGGTGTACAGTGAGCACCAGAGCCCTCCTGGGGGTGTGGGTTTGGCCTCACCCTACAGGCACTGGACTCAGCCCAGGGGTGGGCCAGCAGAATGGGCCAGGGAATACTGGGAGCCATGGGGCTGCCTTGGGAACAGGAGGGCAGGGCATGGCCCAGGCCTGCTTAGAGCCAGGAGGTGACAGGAGGGGACAGGTTTCTTCTCCAGGATGTCCCTGCCAGGGGTGGCACCTGATGTCCAGGTAGGAGTTGGGCAGTTGGAGTGAGGGCCTTATTCATGAGCTGAGACCTTCCCTAGAAGGCAGGAGAGGACTTACTGGCCATACTCCTGTCCTCCTTGAGCTGCAGACACCTGGCATGGTGGTAGCACAGGCAGAACTGTAGGTCACCAAACTCTGAGGGGGGCTGGAGGCACCAAGACAGAGACACTGGCAGGAGGGAGGGGCACAGGATAGGACCACTCCTGCCTCCTCCTTGCTCTGGACTGTCATAGCTGGGTGCACATGAGGCAGCCACACAGCCCCCTTTGATTCTGGCTCCCATATTACGGATGGAGAAACTGAGGCCTGGAGAGCCAAAGGGACTTGTACAGCACAGGCTGGGCATTGCTAATCTGGAGACCAGAAATCCACGAGGTGCCTATGTCTGCAAGTTTTTGAGTGGCAAATGGAAAATTCTATACCTTCAAACTTTGTTTTTTTTGAGACAGGGTCTCACTGTGCAGTTCAGGCTGGCCTTAAGCTCACTTTGCAGCTCAGGCTGGTCTCAAACTTACAACAATCCTCCTGCCTCAGCCTCCTGAGTGCTGGGATTACAGGCATGTACCACCCTTGCACAAAATTATAACAAGCATTGAATGTAAGTGTGTAAAGTACGTATGAAACAGAGCTACATTTCATTAGACTTTGGTTCCATCCAGAACATATTCATTATGTATTTGCAAATCTAAAAATAATCTCCAATCTGAAGTCTTTCTGGTCCCAAGCATTTTGGATAAGTGAGTCTCAGCCTGCGGTGTGGATCAGAGCCAGGATTTCACACGCAGGCCTGTAGAATTCCAAAGCCTGTTGGAGCCCCTGTGTGCCTCCTGGGGCTGGGGGAAGAGTGTGTTAACTGGGTCAGCATGCGTGTGGTGTGCCATCTTGCACAGGCATGGGAACCTGGAAAAGGGCATTTTCCAATCAGCTACAAATAATGTGATAGCCAGTGTGAAGGGCCTGCCCGGGAGCTGGTCCACCCTGCCGTGTCCCCTGCAAGGGCCATACTTGGAGGTGTTGTGCAGGGTGCTGATGCTGGCCAGCAGGCGCCCCTGGGTCCAGAGCACGCCTGCCAGCCGCCCACACGGTGCTCACCCTTGCTGGCACGTATCGGGTGGTTTCCACTTTACCTCCAGGCTCTCAGGCTCCAGGTCTCCCCAAATGATGTGGTGGCTGTTACCTGCCAGAGTCTCATTCCTCAAAGGGAACAGCACCTGGCCCAGCAGCTGGTGCCTCCTCTGCCTGTCATGTGGTACACTGAGAACCGCAGCACCCTTTGGGTGATACTCTTGCCTGATACCTGGAGGAGATTTGGCAGAGTCAGATGTGGGGCAGGTGCAGGATGGGGTGATCCCTGGACACAGACACTTTGGGAGAGGTGTGTCTTGACCAGGGACATGCTCAGGGGACCCCAGCTCCTAGCAGTGGACAGCATCCCCTGGGGAAGCGACCGAGCCTTGTTACCCAGTGGTAGGCCCTGGGCCTTTTCATGGGAATCTACTCTGAAATAAGTAAAACCTCCAAGTGTTAAGCCCACAGGTAATTGTCTTTCCTCTCTGGGTTGTAAAAGCCCAGTCATAGCATCTATGGACAGCAAAGGGTGACCCCTACTATTATGGCTGTTTCTAGAGGCCACCCAAAGTCTCATGTACTCATAGTTCAGGCTTGTCAGAGCTGGCTGGGTATAGGGCTGTGGAACTGGGATTAAGGGTGTGCAGTGCTGAATTAGTCTACTGCTTGGCACTAGCACAGTGCTGGATGTGGTTGAATGAGTTCACTGAAGACAGAAGCTCTACCAGGTGTGGGTGGCACCATCCAGAAGGCTTGTAAGCCTACTGGGGATAGAAGGGACAGAAAGAAGGCAGCCCTGCTGCTGCTTGCCGCTTGCTGATGCAGGTTCCTGCCAGCCCTGCCGTGGACTGCTTCTTGTCCTCTATGCCCCTCTGTCATGACACCCTGCTTTGGAGTCAGCTGACTGAAACCTCTGCAAACTATGAGCTGAAATAGATCTTTCTTCCTTTAACTTATGGACATCAGGTATCTTATTTCAGCAACAAGAAAAGTACTTAAGACCCTGACTTTGTCCTTCCTCCTTAGAGCACACAAAGGCCAAGACAAAGTTGGGGTGGGACCAGTGGGTATGCAATGAGTTAAAGCAAGTAGGCAAGTGCCACGTGTGCCTTGAGACAGAAGTGGCCTCAGCTTGTCCTGATAACTCAGGAAGCTCAGGTTTGTCTGTAAGTCCCCACAGTGTGGGCCCTGGTAGCAGAAGGATGTCCTGGGACTAGTCTACAGGCTTCCTTTTCCCCACTTCTTAGCCCCCGAGGAGGTGTGGAGCATGTCTCTGGCCTCAGCAACCTTTCTATGGGAAGCTGATGGCTTCCCTTGACCTCCTGGGCCTGACTACTACACAGGTACTGAGGCAACGTTTGTCCATTGTCTCTTGGCAGCTAACCATCCAGCTTCCTCTAAGGCTCCTAGTCACCTGCTCAGATTCCCAGACCCCTGCAGGCCAGGTGCCCCGATAGCCTTTGCACTTGTAGCCAAAAGTGCACAAAGGTGCCACACCCGCCCCAACATGGCAAGTTTGCCTCCCTCTCAGGGGCCTGGGAGTCTTCCCAAGCCTTGGGCAGCCTTGCCAGAAACCCCATATTGCTCAGTTGGGTTGCAAGGCTCCAAGGACCAGTCAGGCTGTCCTGTGCACACACCAGCTCTGGAGCAGTACCTGGAAGATGAAGTGCTCTTCAAACTGTGGATCGGAGGTTTTCGTTTGATCCTGGACTAGAGGAAGCATCGTTCGTCGGGCAGCAAGTGGAGCCTTACGAGGGGGCTGCAGACCTCTGAGGGGGCTTGCAGCTTCCGTGCCTTGATCAGGCCCACCAGCAGCCACTCGGCCTCAGGCTGGTACTCCACAGAGAACCAGAGTTGGCCAGGGAAGTGGGTCTCACTTGTGTCCTCTGCAAGCTGGTACAGCTCGGGGTGAATGGTCCCCACTATACAGGCGTCTTCTACAACAGAAGGGCTATGAAGACTGGGAGGTCAGGGGAAGATGGGATGTGGGAGCTAGTGCTAAGCTTTGGGCACACCCCAAGCTCTCGGCCTAACTAGTCTGAGCCCCTCACCTTTCTCTCCTTTGCACACTGAACCTTTTAAGCCACAGGCATTTCAGGGACAGGATGGGAGCCAAGCAGAGTCCAGATCATTCCTTCAGCGCTGCCCTACACACATGACCCCTCTGGCCGACCCCATCCCTACAGGCCTTGGGCTGCTTCAATGCACCTTGTGCCCTTTTCATGGGGCCTGAAAAATGACTCACTGATAAAACTTCAGTGATGGCCTCTTCCTTCCTCTTCCAAATAGAAGGGCTATGCTGACGACTGGCTGGTGCCTGGAGCAGCTTCTCAGGAGATCTTCTGAACAAAGAGGTACTAACCCCTGACCCTCTCAGTCAGCTAACCCATCCCTCTGAAGGACCCAGAACATGGGCCCCATCTGGAAGGCCTGACTTCAGTCCCCATTCTGTTGCTGCCTCAGTTTGCCAATGTATAAGACAAGGCTGGTACTGGCTTCCCCCAGAGGGGGTGAAGCTGAACTTCAAATCCACACATGTGCCAGGTGCCTCGGGCTTGGGAGCAGGTGGGTCCACAGGCCACTCAGTTCTGAGCCCGCCTGGCAGGAAGCACGCACCACAGCTTCCCCA
>PVKA01052121.1:0-11864 GCA_004027165.1 Ctenomys sociabilis | reverse complement strand
TGGTATCGGGCTTTCTGGCACAGGATGACGGGTCCATGAGGGGAGCACAAGACGAGGGGAACTAGAAACCATACCCTTGAGCTTTGTTCTCATCCCAGTGAGCCCACAGTGATGGCTGGAGTCAATGCTCGTAGATCAACAGAGGCCTAGGTGTTCACATTTGCAAGGCATGCATATGCCTTAGAAAAATGTATGTTAGGCGCTTATGCCAGCATCTGTTTTTGCAGATGTTTAGCTTTTAACTGAAATGATTATTTAAACTTGCATATCAATTTTGCATGTAGCTGGAGGGCTGTCCTCGTAGCAGACCTGGAGAGCTCCATGGGTACAGAGAGGATTGCCAAGTTCATGTAACTTATCAGAATGTTGTCCTTGTTTACGCTTCAACTTTTAGGGGTTTGATTTCCTTTATTGCATAAGAGTGAATAGAGGCCAGGAAGATAGCTCAGTACAATAAGTGCCTGCCTGGCAAGCACCAAGTCCTGAGTTCAATCCCTAGTACACAAAAAAAAGAGAACAAGACAGCAGCAACCCTTACAGTTTGCCAATAGCTTTCAAAATTAATCTATTAACCATAGGGAGCTAGAGATAACTGAAATATATACATTTCTAGGTCCTATTCCTTCGAGTTCTGCTTTAATAAGTCTGAGTTCAGTATAAGAATTTATCATGCAATTATAGAAAACATTGCCTTAGTCTTGCCTTGCTTCTTCAAAATCACCCCTGGAAGTTTGTTATATCCCCATGCCCCACACAAAGTACTTTTCCATGGATATTTAATGTCATAAAGAGATCCAACATGGCGGACTTGAATAGGCATCACATCAGTGATAGAGAAGATTTACCAAAAGGGCAGATAATCTGAAACGGAGGAAGGACTTATAGCTTGAAACAGATAATTAATCAGAAAGCCAATACATGTATATCAACCCAAATGTGGGTAGTGGAAAAGGGAAAATGGTGCCACCAACAACTGGTGCGCCCTGGCCTCGTCCTCTGTCTTCCAGGAGCAGCCATTTTGAGAAAAATCCCAAAGCCCCGAAGGGAGTGAAAGAGCGTCACAGAGGCCGCAGCCCTGGGCAGCCCCTCCTCCGCACCTCCTCCCATCAAGCACTGGGGGGCATGAACCCCTTGTCACACCTGCTCAGGTACTCACAGTGAGTACTGAAAGCTGCCCCCAACGCTAAGGGTAATGGGAGCTGGAAACTAAAAAAGCACATATAGAATAAAAAAAAAGTTTACAGGAATCAGAAAAGCTTCTAAGTGTGAGAAAAAATTTCAACACATAGGCAAGCAAGGCTTACAAGACACCAACAAAGAAAAAAGAAGTCCCCAAAAAACACTGTAGTCAAAATTCTTGATATCAAATGAAAAGAATCTTAGTAGCTGCCAGGAAAAAACAAAATAAAACAAAACATGTCGGTAAGCCCATTAGGATTACTATAGACTTCTCAACACAAACTTAAAAGGCCAGGAGAATCTGTAGTCATTAGCTACAGTGATTAGCTTGCCGCTAATTTGGTTTGCAACCAGAATCATGCAAAGAATTAAGTTCATAAACCAAAGCACTGCTTATTAAGAAATGAGAGTAGAGGGTCTCTAACAAAAAAAAAAAAAAAACGGGATACAAAGGAAGGACCGTTTCATGTTTGCATATACAGAATAGTTATGATAGATATATAGCTACTCTCTCTTAATTCAATGAGAAGAAAGATTTGTACTAAGAGTGTTTGGACAGGATGTCATGTCTGCATCTCGTACTATGAGGAGCCACTAGAAAGACAACAATATGCAGTGTATTAATTATTGAAACTGTCCTACTAATAGGTTTTGAAACTGTCTCATTGCTGTTTCTCAATAAAATTAATAATAAAAAAGAAATGAGAGCATTCCATGAAAAAATAGTAATTTAAGAGTTACATTAACACCAAACAAGTACTCCAGAAAATACTCAAGACTATTCTAGACAGTACGTTTTAATCAGAAACTGATAAGACATTCAAAGAAGCTCACTAGATATAGTAAAGGAAATAATCCAGCAGAAAAAGATGACATTAGTAAATGTATGTACATTGAAATCCTGGAGCATATGTCTTCATAAAGCAAATACTGCTATACAAGATCAAATAAACACCAACAGAGTCATAATGCATACCTTTCATACCCCACTTTCTCTCTCTCTCTCTCTCTCTCTCTCTCTCTCTCTCTCTCTCACACACACACACACACACACACACACACACACACAATAAAATAAATATCAGACTAGAAACATAGCTTTGAACAGATGCACTTAATAGATACCCACAGAATGTTCTACCCTATTACAACACAATGCACATTTTTCTTAGCAGCATATGGAGCTTTGTTCAAAATGGACCACACATCATTCTACAAAACCTGCTTAAATAAATACAAATAATCAAAATTTGCATGCAACAGCCCCTCCTCTCTATCACCTGTCTTCAAAGACTGGGGAAAGCTGCCCCTGGGGCACCTCCTCTAGCACTCACCATGCAAGATCAGGGTACTGAGCACTGAACCTAGAAAATGATCAGAAGAACCCACAGGAAATCTATAAACAACCAGAAATAGCCCAAAATCTATAAACAACCAGAAACAAAATCAAGGAAAAAATGTACCAATTTCACAAAGCAAACAAGTAAAATCAGTCCCAAGAAAGAAGTTTGTTTGCAATCAGTGTTTACAATATAAAAACAGAGAAAACTCAAATAAATAACTTATTGATGAAACTCAAAATAATAATTAAAAAAAAAAACCCTGAACAACAAGAATTCAAAACAAAATCAAATTTAAGGAAGGAAATCATAAAGATTAGAGTGGGACAAAATAAAGTGTGGCCCAAAAATTATCTGAATTTTAGAGCTGGTTCCTTGAAAGAATAGACAAATCCTTAGGCAAAGTTGCCAAAAGAATAGGTGAACTATTAGCCCAAGTTACCCAAAGCAGAAGACTCACATCAATGCAATTAGAAATGAAAAAGGCAAAAATCACAGCAGACACCATCAAAATTCAGAAGATAGTGACCAACATGTAAAAATTGTATTCTTAAAAAATACAAAATATTTAAGAAAACAACCGATTTCTAGACTCACATGCAAATTAAACCAAGAAGATACAAAATTCTGAATAACCCAATAACAAGCAACGAAGTTGAGGCAGTGATTCAAAAGAAAAAGAAAAAAGAAAAACCTGTACCTGATGAATTCACTGTTGAATTCTATAAGACCTTTAAAGATGTTAGAATACCAGTAATCCTGTAACTCTTCGACTAACTTGGAAGGAAGACTTCCAAAATAGTTTCTGGAAACCAGCACCAGCTCTGATTCCAAATTAGCAAAAGGCCCAGCTGAATAAGGCAAACTATAGGCCAATCTCCTTACTAAACATAAGTTCAAATATTCTTAATAAGATATTGGCATGGATACAACAAATCACTGAAAGAATCGTATCTCAGGAACAAGCTGGTTTCATCCCAGGATTTCAAGGATGGTCCAACATGCACAAATATAATATAGGACATAAACAGAAGGACAAAATCATAAGATCCTATCAATAGACGAAGAAAAAACTTTCGACAACATCCAACACCAAGTCACAATAAAAACAAACAAAAATAACTAAAGAAAATAGATTATCTCAATCTGATAAAAGCGATTAATGACAAACCAATAGCCAAAGTCATATTAAACAGAGCAAAACTGATAGCTTGTCCTCCAGAATCAGGAGCAAGCCAAGGATGTCACTATTATCACTTCTGTTCTACACAGCACTTGAAACAGCCAAAGCAGTCAGTCAAAGAACTAAAAGGAAGGGCCACCGAGATAGATCAGCAGACTAAGCACCTGCTTAGGCAAACGCAGGGACTGGGGTTCAATCCCCAACACCACATGCTGCGCCAGCCCCACCCGCTGGCTCGCTGAACCAGTGGGCGCATACCTGTAATACCAGCCCTAGGGATGCTGAAAACAGGAGGATCACGATAAGTCTGAGCTGTGTAGTGAGACCCTGTACCAAACACATTTAAAAAAATTCAAAGGGATACATATAGGAAAGAAAGTCAAATGATTGTTACTTGCAAAATACATGATTCCCTATGGAGACCCAAATATTCCTCCCAGAATCCCCTCAGTTCCTCAAAGTGGATAGCAGACATCCATACCATACTTTTCTAATGAGCATATTTAGTTCAGCGTGATGGTAGCCAGCTGTGTGTTTCAGGAACTGGGCCGGGAGAATAGAGGAACCAATCTTTATGTCACCGACTTGGTAGGCAATGGCAAGGTGAGTGCACATGTGTCCAGGTATCAACAAGTGAGTTTTACCCATTTTATGCACCGTCTCACATTTTTTATATATTTATAATTTATTTTTTGAATGTCTTTTTTTGGTTTTTCTTATAGAATTAGCCCAATTCCTCATAGCTTTGAATGAAAGTCTGCTTTTACAACTTTGGCAAGAGGTTGAAAGTGAGCCATCAGGTGACTTGGCTCCTAATCATGACTTGGAGTGAGTAAGCTTGAGAAATTGTGACAGTGAGAAGGAGAAAGATGTGACAGATAGAGGAGAATGAAGACCTAGACCCAGATGAGGAAGATGACATTAATGCAAACAAATGTTTGACTAGTCAAAATACTGCACCATGGTCATGTATAGAGGAATAATCTAATGGTAGATCCAGGTCAGAAAATATTATTAGTTTCTGTCTGGGCTGGAACTCACTGGATGGAATGCCAGCATTGTAACTCAATACTGGATATTGTTTGTAACAGATGATATACTCAAAATGTTCTGAAATACAATAATAAAAATATAAGTGCAGCATTCGATATGCACCAATAGCAATACTCAAAAATATATCTATCATGACCCCTCACTCTCTGAACTACAAGGATTCTAATTGTTAGAATTTAAAAGATTGGTGAAAAAGTGACAGATGTGGCATTGAGACTTTTAGAATAATAATGACACCAAGAGATGTAATTTCCTCAAAAATTGCCTATGTTTTGATGATGGAAAAAGACCTTGCAAAAAGCCAGGCATGGAGGTGCACATCTGTAAAACTCCCAGCACTTGGGAGTTTGAGGCCATCTTGGTCTACATAGGGAGCTGAAGTTCAGCCTGAATAACATAGTGAAACCCTGTCTCGAAAGAAAGAAGGAAGGAAAGAAAGAAAGAAAGAAAGAAAGAAAGAAAGAAAGAAAGAAAGAAAGAAAGAAAGAAAGAAAGAAAGAAAGTGATTAAGAAAGAAAAATATAATCCAACAATTTGGCTAATATCTACTCATTTTGTAAAACTTCATTTCAAACTACCAAGCAATTTATACACCATCCAAGTACATGACAACTTGTATCATTTCATGGTGGTTGTAAATGCTGGCAAAATATGCCAAGTAAACCTTCCAAATACAGATGCAGACATTTTATATATTGAATTTAAAAATTTATCCTGAAACTCAGCTACCAGATCCTTATTTGTGCAGTAATAAAATGACAGATGTTATTAAAAAAAAAAAAAAAGCCTGATGCACCTATTTCAAAAAGTAACCCAGTGTCACATTCAACATTTGTTTCATGAGTTACCCACTGGTGTTACTTTTGCCAAAAGAACACCAATTGACCTGCAGAGGAGCTGTTCACAAGAACAAAGTGGAGATTTCCCCAAAAATAGGTGCAAGTTCGCAGTAGAGAAATGCATGGTATAATCTCTGGATTTCAGAAAGATGTGACATTGGCCTCATACATGGTGAAGAAAACAAGGTAGTACTGCTTCTCTCAGCATTACACCATGATGAGAAGATCGACAGTGAAGCCAGGTAAGGTGGTACAGGACTGTAATCCCAGAACTTGGAGGTCTGAGAGAGGAGGATTCTGGGAGTTCAAGGCAGCATGGGCTACTCAGTGAGTTCCAGGCCAGCCTAAACTATACAGTGAGACATTATCTCAAAACAAACAAAAAAATTGATAGCAAATCCTCAACAAAATGTAAGACAAAAAAGTCACATTTTACAGCAAAACAAAAGGCAGAATAGATGTCATTGGTGAGTTATATAGCAACTATGATGTCACTGGAAACAAGATGCATTGTACATTGGTTGTGTTTCACTGAATGCTAAACATGTCAAGCTTATTTTCATAGTTTACAAAAAAAAAATCCTAAGTACAAAATATTACAGAGAAATCTTGTTAGAGGATTGGGACTGGAACTCATAAATGATCAATTACAAGAGAGGAAGACTATATCTACCCAAAGAACTCCACAGAAGAACTCTGGAGCATGCCAGTGAGCAGGCGGTGAGTCATCACAAGAACCTCCAGAGAGGGGCTGGGAAGATAGCTTGATGGTCTAAGCACCTACCTGACAGGTGCAAGGACCCGGATTCAATCTCCAGTACCACATGCTGTGCCAACCCCAGAATGCTGGGCACACTGTGTCGGCCACTGAAACTGACCATGGTGGTGCACACCTGTAATCCCAGTGCTGGGGAGGCTGAGACAGGAGGATCACTATGAGTCCAAGCTGCATAGTGAGACCCTGTACCAAATAAATAAAAGATTTTTTTTTAATTGGAAAAAAGAACCTCCACAGAAAATAAGACTCAGAAGATGTCAAGTATGACCTACCAAAAAAGACAGGGAAACAAAACACATGTGCTGTCAGTGTAAGCAATACTTATATATGGAACATGGCATTTTCATGTATGAAGACTGCCTCAGGGGATATAATTGAAATAAAGATTGCTTTGTGGTAGTTTCATTTGTATTTTCATTGTAGTTCCCATAGGAATTTATTTGTTATTTTTTTAATATTGTAACCAAGTAAACAATTGATTTTGAAAATGATGTTTATTGAAAATGCCCATTACATAGTAAAAAAAAATAATAGTTGATTTGATTTATATTTTATTTTCCTGTTAAGTACAGATTGTATAATCAAACTCAGAATTCAAATAAATAATTCACAAACAGAAATACTCCTAAAAATAAATGTGAGTGTTATAATATCCATTTTAATGCTCCTTTTAAAAAATTTACCATCACCTTCTGGAAGCTAGTAGCCAAATTGAGTCAGCTATGTACCAGCATACAAAATTAAGACCCCAAAATCAATAACATTTATATACACCAAAAATAAACTCATCGAGAAAGATGTTAGGAAAATAATAACTTGTACTATAGCATTAAGAAAAATTAAATACCTCAGAATTAAATTAACTTAACCAAGGAAGTGAAATACCTCCACAACAAATACTATAGTATTATGAAAAAGATAATTGAAGAAGACATCAGAAAATGGAAAGATGTCCCTTGATCCTTGGAACATAGCACAAACATTGTCAAAATGTTCGTATGTCCAAAACTGACATAGAGATTTAACACAATCCCAACTAAAATACTTACAGCATCTTCCACACAACTAGAGAATACAACCCTAGCATTTATATGAAATCAGAAGAGACCTTGGGTAACAAAGCAATTCTGGGCAACAATAGCAAATCAGAAAAAAATATCACAATACCTGACTTCAAGTTAGAATACAAAGCTACAGTAGTAAAAATGGCATGGTATTGGCACAAAAACAGACATCTGGATCAAAGTACAGGATGCAGATACAACTCCAGGTGTATGCATCCATCTGAGCTTTGACAAAGGAGTCAAAAATGTAAAGAGAAAAGATAATCTCTAGTAAAGGGAGCTAGGAAAATTGGTTATCCACATGCAGAAAATTTAAGTGAGGTCCATATTTCTCAACATGTACTAAGCTAAATCAAAATAGATCAATGTAAATATTAAAACAGAAATACTTAACCTACTAGAAGATAAAATAAGTAAAACTCTTGAAGTCATAGGTATGGACAAGGATTTTCTGAACAGAACTCCAATTGCAAATAATAAATAGAAATGACAGTAATATTCAACAAATGAGATTTATCAAATTAAGAAGCATATGTACAGCACAGGAAAAATGAACAGAATAAAAAAAATCTACAGAATGAGAAAAAATGTTGCCAGCTAGCCCTCGTATAAAGGACGAATATCTAGAATATATAAAGAACTCAAAAGAATTATATCTCCACAAAATAAAAGATTCAAGCAAAAATAGGAAACAGAGCCAGAGAGATAGCTCAGTGGAATAAGTGCTTGCCTGGCAAGCACAAGGCCCTGAGTTCAATCCCTGGTACCACCAAAAAAGAAAAAAAAAAGGGGGGAATAGAAATTAATAGATATTTCTAGGAAGAAGAATTTCAGTTGTCAAATAAACATATTAAAGCACTAAGATTTCACTTTACTCCAGAAAAAATGGGAATCATTATGCTGACCCAGCTGCAGTGAAAAATGAACCCGTCCACATTTTTGGTGGGAATGTAAATTAGCATAACCACGATTGAAACCAGCATAGAGATTTCTCAAAAAATGAAAAATGGGGGCTGGCGAGATAGCTCAGCAGACTAAAGCACCTGCTTAGGCAAGTGCGGGGACTGCGATTCCACGCCTGGCACCACACGCCACCCCAGGCCCACCCCCAGGCTGGGCTGAGCCAGGCAGAGTCTCACACCTGTAATCCCACCACTGGGGAGGCTGAAAGCAAGAGGGTCGCCACAAGTCCGAGCTGTGGAGTGAGACCCTGTAACATCCAAATACATAAACAAAAACAACTAAAAACAAATTCCATTCGATCCCGCTATTCCCTTTCCGATATCTAAACAGCTAAAGACATTGGTACATTGCATACCAATGTTTACAGAAGCACCATTCATAGTCACAAAATCTTAGAAACAAAGTATATTTCCATCAACAGACGAATGGATATAGAAAATATGATATTTATATATAATGCAATTCTACTTCGCTATAAAGAAGGACATTTTTAGGAAAATGAATACATGCTGAAACATTAAGTTTAGTGAAACAAATCAGATACACAGGCCTACATAATGTATTGTTATTCGTTTTTAATCTTTTGTTTTATTTATTTGGTACAGGGTGTTTAATCACAGCTTGAAGTCATAGCGGTCCTCCTGTCTCAGGCTCCCCAGCAGGGGGATTGCAGGTGTGCACTATCACACCTGGTTTGAGTGGCTGGTTCAGTGCAGGGCTGGCATAGTATGCAGTACTAGGGATGGAGCCCAGGTCCTTGTGCTTGCTAGGCAGGTGCTTACACTGCTGAGCTATCTCCCCTGCCCTGTATTGTTTTTCTGACTTCACTAATCCAAAGTACAAATATAGAGCAAAATAAAAGATTGATAGAAGGAAACAAAGAGGTAGAACTTTTTCAAATTGGGAAGGGACAAAGAGAGCTCTGGTGGGAATAGTGGACAAAAGGTGTTGAGGCTTATACCTAGATGTTACCCAAACCTCGTGCATTGGTACATGTGGCTTTGCAGAGGTGGCTGGGTCTAGGCTGTGTGATGCTGGAATTAAGGAAGTGATGCTGGGCTTGATTCACAGTGTGATGCTAGGATGGAGGCTGCCCACCGGGGTGTGAGTGCTCCCTACCCTATGGGTGGGCAGCTTGGACAGGATACAAGGGACAGAAAGGGGGTCATGGCCAGGTGTGTCAGTGCATGCCTGTAATCCCAGCACTCGGGAGGCTGAGGCAAGAGGATTGTTGTGAGTTCGAGACCAGCCTGAGCTAGAAAGTGAGCTTAAGGCCAGCCTGCACTGCATAGTGAGACCCTGTCTCAAAAAGACAAAAAAAAAAAAAAGAAAAGAAAGAAAGGGGGTCATGCCTGTCAGGTGCTGCCTGCTGTTTTGGAGGCTTTTGCCTGCCATGAGCTATTTCTCCTCCATGATGCCCCTCTGTGGATCCACCCTACCTTGAAGGCAGCCAACTATGGATTGAAGCCTGTGAATCAAAAATAAACCTTTTCTCCTTTAACTTTGAATGTTGGGTATTTTGTCTCAGCAATAAAAGAAGAAGGACAAAAGGGGATGTAAGAAGAGTTAAGAAGCACCACGGCCATGCTCAAACCACCTGTGATGAATGTATTCATTGTATATCTCAACCGTGAGCCATAAAATAATAACAACACGAATAACAAACCTGGGAAAGGAGATCTGAGACAGGAGGAGGGAGGCGTTGGGGAAGTTAAGGGAACTGGGGAGACAAAGAATATTAAGCACACGTACCTACTCCCTAAGACGAATGCAAACATCATGTAATATAAGCATGGTAAATAGTGGTAAAATTAAAAACTGGAATATCAGGAAGGGGATGTATTTATGAACTTAACAATAGGAGACAAGAATAGCTAGACTGTGACAATGAAAAAAGATGGCAGACCATGACCAAAGTCTGACTTGCCTGACTTCAGAATTCTCGCCCTCAAAGATTGCTCACACTTGACTCTGAGCAGAGTTCTTATTTCAGTAGGCTTGCTGTTGCCTCCCTTTTTTTTTTTACTTCTTTAAGCTTCTTGTTCAAGAAACAATGGCCCAGCTTTTCCAGGAAATTTTGGAAAAGTAATTTGTTGAAAATAAATTTTTTTGTACTGAAGATCAAACTCGGGACCTTGCACTTCAAAGTTATTTTTAAATGAGCCCTAACCCCAGAAAACTAGGGACAAAACCTTGATAATACCAATTTTCAATCGGTAAAATATGTTTAGGCCAGAGTTTTATGTACATGGTCTCTTCCTTTTTCTCCTCATGTAATTAATTTTTACCCTACATTACATATATAAAGTTCCATAATAAACATAATGCTTCTGTTCTGTGGTGAGGGTCTTAAAACCAAATCAAGCAGGTTTGTTCATAAGTAACAGCCAGACTCAGGCTCTTTGCTGGTGAGAGCTATGGTAGAAGTAGCTAACAAAAAAATAAACTGTCATCTGACTGACCTCGTCAGATATAAAAGTTACATTTTTTTGTTATTTAGGTCTGGTTTTATCTTGATCTTAACTATCCAGCAGAAAAGTATAAAAACGAGGTATAAAAGGTAAAGCCATGTTAATATGCTGAGCTGTAAAAAGCTCAAGTCAACAACTTCTGACATTGTCAGTCCTATGGAAAACCCACTACTGTTATGGACTACTGGACTATTTTGGATTATTTTGATGAATTCACACACCTGCAATATTTAAATCACAATGGAATACCCATCTCTGACAAAACTAAACACAAAAAGGGGATACAAATGAAAGACTATTTTTTACCTGTATATACAAAATAGTTAAGTTAGATATATAGTTACTTTCTTTTAATTCAATGAGAATAAAGATTTATACTAACAGTGTTCGGACAGGATATCATGTGTGCGTCTTGTATTATGAATAGCTACTATGAAGACAACAATATGCAATGTATTAATTATTGTGACTCTCCTACTAACCTGTTTTGAAACTCTCTCATTGTTGTTTCTCAATAAATTAATTAAAATATTTTTAAAAGTAAAATAGAAAATAATAAACTGTTATGTTTGTGATTCAAATATGCACTTTAGTCCCTGATATTCCCTAGTCTACCAGGCACTAGAAGACTTAAGCCAGTGCTTAAGAGCCAATTCAGCACATTATCTTGTAAGCAGAAGCCAATAATGACAATCCTAAATTTCTTGCTTTCTTTCTTTGATGTCAGGAATCCAACTCAACTTGCTTTATCTTTCAAAGTTAAAACATCTAAATTCTCCTTTTGACTCTTTAGAAGAGAAAACACACACACCCATCAATGCATAGAAAATATTAATTTTTAAACAGTCTGTGCTGTGTAATGTTTTAGTGACTGGAATGCTTGTCTCTGATTGTAGCTCTTGCCTGTGTGAGTTCAGCAGAATTCTTTTTTTTTTTTTTTTTTTTTTTTTTTTTTTTTTTTTTTTTTTTTTTTTTTTTTTTTTTTTTTTTTTTT
>PVKA01052120.1:0-11859 GCA_004027165.1 Ctenomys sociabilis | reverse complement strand
TTCATAATGTTTTGGTATCAAAAAAGGTGTATACATGATATTATTTTTACAGACATTATTATACCATATGTCTCTTATCAGTAAATTAAGAGACTATAGCTGCTTGCGTATTTTATTTTTTATACCTGAATTACATCAAAGATTCAATAATTAATACTTTCTACCTTGTTATTTTCCTAGTGGTTGTCCATAGTACTAGAAGCTGAAATAATATCCTGTCCAACCACCATTAGTGCAAATCTTGCCTCCCATAGGATTATGTAGAAGCACAATGTTATCAATCCCAACCATACTGTCCATACACACACTTCATGATTCTTCCATTCAATACCCCATCCTTGCTCTACACCTGTCAGAGATAGGCACTCCATTATCATTCAACTAACTTAGATGCTTGAACTCGACAACATAATCCAACACAGTCCAGCATTTCACAATAGTGAGTTATTCAAAGAAGTTGTTGACCATAGCCATTTACAGCTCAGCTTAATATTATGGCCCCACGATGTATACTTCATTTTGATACTTTTCTGCTGGATGGTTAAGACCTAGATAGAGCAAGACTTATATACCAACACATGTACTTTATATTTCTCATGAGGTCAGTGAAGTCCCTTCAGGGTTTTTCTTGTAGTCTGGTACCTTATTCTGTAGATCCTTTGTCTGTGTCATCCATGTGGGTGAGTCAGGGCCAATGCTTGACTAGTTTGCTCTCTCTGAGAGCCAGAGAGAAAGTTTTCTCTCCATGTGACTCTCCCCAGGCACAATATAGAACTTCGATCTCTTTCCTCCATAATCTCCTTGTTCAGAAAATTTCGAGCTCAACTGAGTTTCATGATATTGCAATACAGGTTCTCCTATGTCCCGAGTCTTCACTGACCTTGAAAGGCTAGGGACAAAATGTAGGCTGGCCTTGTGGCTTTTCCATTTCTCCAACTTTGATCTGTGAACTTAGGTTGTTAACCATCCAGAAGAAAAGCTGATTAGTATCCTGCAGCATATGCCATTCACTTTGCCTTATCAGACTCAATTGATTTTAGTTGTTGTACGGTTCCATTTGTATTTCTTCTTTTCGCTTGTTACACTAGGGAGACTATACAATATTTACACATGTGTGTCTGGTTTATTTCACTTGTGAGTATATGTTCAAGTGGCATTCAATTCAGTTTAAATGCTTCAAATGTATCATTCTTAACAGCTGACTGATACTCCATTATATAGAAATTGATGGACATCTTGGTTGTTTCCAAGATTTTGCTATCACACATTGCGCTGCTATAAACATAGGCACACATATATCTCTATGATACAATGTTTCCAGATCCTTTGGGAAAATTGCCAGCAGGGGGATAGCCGGCTTGAATGGGATGTCTAGTCCTACTCTTTTGAGGAGTCTCCACACTGATCTCCACAATGGTTGTACCAGTTTACATTCCCACCAGCAGAGGAGAAGTGTTCCATTTTCCCCACAACCTCTCCAACATTTGTTGTTGGTTGATTTCCTTATGATAGCCATTCTTTCGGGAGTGAGATGGTATCTCAGTATTGTTTTTATATGCATTTCACGAATGGCTAGCGATGTGGAGCATTTTTTCATATATTTATTTCCTACTTTAATTTCGTCCTCTGAGAAGTGTGTATTCATCTCAGATGCCCATTTCTGAATTGGGTCTTTAAATCTGAGGGCCCTGTTATATCTTAGGTCTTTATATATTCTAGACAGTAGAGCTCTGTCTGATTGCTTATTAGATAGGATTTTTTTCAAACTTTGTGGGCTCTGTTTTCACTCTGTTGACAATTTCTTTTGACATGCAGAAGCTCCTTAAGAAGAGTTGATCCCAGTTGTTGATTCTTTCAAGTGCTTCCCATGCGAATATATGCTTGTTCATTAACTCTTTACCTACCCCTATGTCTTCAACAGTTCCTCCTACTTTATCTTCCAGGAGATTGAGTGTTTCTCTTTTAATGGTTAGATGTCCAATCCATTTTGACTTTAATTTAGTGCATGTTGATAGAGCTGGGTCAAATTTTAGTTTTTGGCATGTAGAAAGCCATGTTTTCCAGCACCATTTGTTAAAGAGGCTATCTTTCTTCCAGTGAGCTTGTTTAGCCCCTTTGTCAAAGATCAGATGGCTGAGTGTGATTGTAGATGCCTCTGCATCTTCTAATCTATTCCACTGATCCTTAGGTCTATCTTGTTCCCAATACCGTGTTGGTTTTATCACAGTGGCGTAGTAGTATAATTTCAAGTCAGCAATTGTGATGCTTCCTGCCTTGTTATTATTGGCCAAGATTGCCTTACTATTCTAGGTCGTTTGTGGTTCAAAATAAAGTTTAGGAACGATTTCTCCAGGTCTGGGAGATATGTTGGTGGCAGTTTGATAGGAACTGCATTAAATCTGCACAGCAATTTTAGGAGTATGGCCATCTTCATGATGTTGGTTCTTCCTATCCCAGAGCATGGAATATCTTTCCATTTTCTAAAATCTATAATCTTTTTCCTTAGGGTGTTGTAATTTTCTGAGAAAAGATCTTTAATTTCCTTGGTTAAATGAATCCCAAGGTATTTCACTTTCTGCGGTGCTATTGTAAAAGGTATTGTTTCTATTGTCTCCCTTTCAGTGTGCTTGTTATCTGTGTAGAGGAATGCTATTGACTTTTGAGTAAGGATTTGGTGTCCTTCTATGCTACTGAATTTCCTTATCAGTTCGAATAGTTTCTTGGTAGAATTTTTGGGGTCTTCCAAGTAAAGTATTATCTCATCTGCAAATAGTGATAAGTTATCTTCTTCTTTACCTATTCTTATTCCCTTTATTTCTCCTTCTTTTCTAATGGCTGTTGCTAAGGATTCCAACACTATATTGAATAAGAGTTGTGATAGAGGACATCCTTGTGTTGTACCTGGTTTAAGAGTAAAAGTTTTCAGTTTTTCCCCATTTAGGATTATATGAGCTTTTGGGTTGTCATAGATGGCTTTTTCAAGTTAAGATACAGTCCATCTATTCCAATTTTCTATAGGACTTTGAACAGGAATTAGTGTTGGAGTTTGTCAAAGGCTTTCTCTGCATCAATTGAGATGGTCATGCGGTTTTTAGATTTCAGTCTATTAATATAGTGTATTAAATTTATAGATTTTCGAATATTGAACTAACCTTGTATCCCTGGGATGAATCCTACCTGGTCATGGTGTATGATCTTCTTGACGATTTGCTGTATTCTGTTTGCCAGGATTCTGTTGAGTATTTTTGCATCTATGTTCATGAGGGAGGTTGGCCTGTAGTTCTCCTTTTTGGCTGTGTCATTCCCTGGTTTTGGAATGAGTATTATACTTGCCTCCAGAAGTGATTTTGAGAGGACTTTTTCCTTTTCAACTTCATGGAAGAGTTTGTGCAGTGTGGGGATTATATCTTCTACAAATTTCTTGTAGAATTCAGCTGTGAATCCATCAGGACCTGGACTTTTCTTTGTTGGTAGGCTTTTTATTACGTTTCGTATTTCGTTGGCTGTTATCGGCTTATTGAGAGTTGTTATATCTTCTTGATTTAGTTTTGGTAATTTGTACCTTTCGAGGAATCTGTCCATTTCTTCCATGTCTTCTATTCTGTGAGCGTAAAGATTTTTGAAGTAACTATTGAAAATCTTTTGAATCTTCCGCTGGATCTGTGCCAATTTCACCCTTTTCATTCCTTATCGCTTGTACTTGAATTTTCTTTTGCCTATTTTTAATGTGTTTGGCTAGAGGCTTATTAACTTTATTTAGTTTTTCAAAGCACCAACTTTTTGATTTGTGGATTCTTTGAACTGTTTTCTTCATCTCAATTGAATTAATTTCTGCTGTAATCTTTATGATTTCTTCCTGTCTTTGCGCTCTGGGTTTTGTTTGTTCTCCTTTTTCTAGTTGTCAGAGGTGCAACATTAGGGTGCTAATTTGTTCCCTTTCTGTTCTCCTAATGTGTGAGTTCATAGCTATGATTTTTCCCTCTAAGAACTCCTTTCATCACATCCCATAAATTCCGATAAGTTATACTTGAATTTTCATTGAACTATATATATTGTTGAATTCCTTGCTGAATTTCTTCTGCAACCCATTGATTTCTGAGTAGGGGGTTGCTTAGTTTTCATGAATTTAGTATGTTTTTCTGGTTTCTTTTGTCATTTATTTCCAGTTTCATTGCATTGTGGTCAGATAGTATGCATGGGATAATTTCTATTTTCTTTCATATACTTATGTATGATCTTTGGACTAGTATGTGGTCTATTTTGGAAAATGACCCGTGTGCAGCTGAAAAAAAATGTGTGTTCAGCTGTGGTTGGGTGGAACACTCTGTATATGTCCACCGGGTCCACTTGTTCCAAGCTCTGGTTCAGTTCTGCTACTTCCTTGCTAATTTTTTGTCTGGTTGACCTATCTCTTTGAGATAAGGGTGTGTTAAGGTCTCCTGTTAAGATTGTGTTCTTAGACATTAAGTTTTTCATGTCCCTTAAGATTTGTCTTACATAGCTGGGTGCTCCTGTGTTTGGTGCATAGATATTTATGAGTGTTACTTCTTGCTCTTGAATTTTTCCCCTGACCAATATATAGTTGCCTTCTTTGTGTTGTTTGATCATTCTTGGTTTGAAGTTGAGACTGTCTGAGAACAGAATTGCTACTCCTGCTTTTTTCTGAGGTGCTGGGGCATGCAGTATTATTTTCCATCCTTTGACTTTGAGCCTATGAATGTCTTTTTGTGTTGTGTGTTTCTTGTATACAGCATATTGTTGGATTTTGTTTCCTAATCCACTGTGCCAGTCTATATCTCTTAATTGGAGAATTGAGTCCATTTACATTGATGGTTATAATTGAAATGTGCTGACTTATGTTTGTCATGTTATTCAGCTGGTATTGTTTACTCTTTTGTAACCTGTGCTTAATTGACTGTCCTGTCAGGTTATTTGGTGTTCTGTATGCTTTAGTGACCTGAATATGGGATTGTTTCCTCATATTTGGGAGGTTTTCTGCAATTATTTCTCCCCAAATTCTTTTTATGTCATTTGTATTGATTCCTTCCTACTCGTTGACACCACTTATTCTTACATTGTTCATCCTAGCATCGTCTTGCAGGTGATGGATTATTTTTTCCTGCATTCTCATTGTTTTTAAGAGATCCTTTCTCACCTTTTCGCTAGCTGCTCTGGCATCTTCAAGATCTGAAACTCTGTCTTCACTTTCACTCAAATGCTTTTGTAGACTTGTGCTTGCTATTTTTAGTTCTTCTATATCTCTTTGACTGTGTTTCATGTGTTCTATTTCTTTTCTGTATTGCTCATTCAAGGAATCCATCATATTTCTGATCTCAATTTTTTTTATCCATTTCTTCTTTAGAAGTAGTTATTAATACTTTTTCTGCATTGTTTCGTCCAAGTTGGGTTTCCTCTGTATATTTCTGGACTTGTTTCTGTATTTCAAATGCTATGACCTCAAAGAATTCTTTTTTTTTGAAAGAATTCTTTTTTTCATTTCAGAACTTATTTCTGCTTTGAGTTCCTCATGATCTTTCTGCTGTTGTTTCTTTGCTTCAGATGTTGTTAATTCATATATTTCAGCTGGAATAGTGCTCTCTGCACTTGTTCTGGGTGAGCATCGTTTTTCCACCCAATGTTTCTGGAATTCATTCTTTATTTCAGATACTATGTATTCAGACATTTCTTTTTTAATTTGGGGAATTACTTCTCATTTTATTTCCTCTATAGCTTTCTGCTGTTGTTCTTCTGCTGCTATATCTGTTCATTCATTCATTGCAGCTGAGCTAGTGTCCTCTGACCTTACTGGTGGACTCGAGGTCTGGGATTGCATTTTTTCCCCTTGTCTTTGTCACTTTGTATAGCACTGACCTTTGACCTTTGGTGTATAGCTTTGGTGCAGCTATACCTTTAACTTGTTACATGATTTGGGTGCCAGTCTATTTAGTTTGAGATTATCCAGGTATGCCTATTCTGAATCTAGCTGTTGTGTTCAGTTCCTTCTTTTTGTTGCAGCTGCTTTGGTTCCCCTCTGTTGGTTCCCTGTTTAGGTGAGCACAAACTGAACTGGGATGCAGAGCAAGTAATGAGAATTCCCCACCTTAGCTGCCTTTGGGGCGAGGATCCGGAAAATTGCTAGGGTCAGCCCTCCTGTGTCAGGAAGGTTGCTCTCTATGTGGGCGGGCCTGGGCTTTGGTGGGTCTTCTGGGCTCACAAAAGGATAGTGGATGATCTTATTCACCGAGTATGCTGTACTGGGTCAGCCCGCATGTGATGGGTCTGGGTCTACAAGCCGTTACCCAAGAAGGCTGGGAAAGGTCCCTCAGATGCAGCGGGCCTGGAGCCCACACTCACAGGCCAGGCTACGCTGGATTTTGGGCCATGACTTGGGACTGGGGATTGCTGAGAAATGTCCCTCCGGCATGGCAGGCTTGGAGTTTTCGCTCCAGGCCAATCTGTACTAGGTCTGGGGCCCTGGGCTGTGACCAACAATCGCTGGCAAATGTTTCTCTGGTGCGGTGGGCCTGGAGCTCTCACTGGGCCACGGGGGGTGGAGAGCCAGGGAATCCCTAGGAAATGTCTTTCTCTCTGCCACAGTGGGCCTGGAGTTCTACACTCACTGAACTTTGATGCCAGGGACTCGGGGAAATTTCCACTCGCTCAGTGGGCTTTAGGGCAGGGGACCCGGGGAGGTACTGGTGAGTGGGTCCTGAGGTTTCAGGCCAGTCACTGGCTTGGAGGCCTTGGGGGCAGGGATCTGGGTAGCACACCTGGGAAGAAACCAATGGCTCCCTCTCAGACTCACCACACACTCACTGGTCTAGGAAGCCTGGTGAGTTGTGCAAATTCCCACTCACTGGGAGAGCTTGGGGCAGGATCCAGGAGGCCGCTGCAGTCAGCCATTGTCTCAGCCTGCTCTCTGCCTGGGCAGCGCAGTCAGGATCGAGTAGGCTGCTGGACTTGGCCGTGCTGTCTGTGGCCGGTCTCTCGGGCTAGGCAGGCGTGGGCGGCATCAAGGAAGATGGCCATAAATATGACTTAAATAGCAGGATTTTTTCTCAACAATCTGGATTTTCCTGAATTTTGCTTCTGATGGAAACTTGCTCCTCAAATGAGAATAGATTATATATATATATATATATATATATATATATATATATATATATATATATATATATATTCAATAATTTGTGTTTTTCATTTGCTTTAATTACTGAGGTTTTGTCTCTTATATCTTTTTTATTTTATGGATTGAATCTCAAAGTACAGTCAAAAAACCCTATCTTTTGCATGTGTTTAGCACAGATGTGGATCACAACAGGATTTTTGGGCAGGTAATATTTGATTTCTTAAAACCCAGCATGTGGAGCATTTTTATTCTAAATCTGAGAAATTTGCTAGGATATTTTTGTATTCAAGTTTTTAGAAAATCACATTGAAAAATGACAGGTTTACATTAATATGCATAGTCTAATACAAAATAATAATCCTCTGAATACATAGCAACTTGATTCCTATCTATATCATTAAATCTTTGATTGAAATTAGTCACAGAATAAGCAGGTAAGTGCTTTAAGGTAGCTCTGATTGATGTGTTTAATATCCTTATTGCTTTAATGGAAACATGATTGTTTTAAATTTATATGCTTTGTGCAGCTCAGACTATAATGATCCACCTGTTTCCAGCCTCCCCAGGGCTGGGACTATAGGTGTTTCCACCACACCTGGTCTTGGTGGCTGGCTCTGTGGGCCTTGTGGTATAGCTAGTATGGCCTGTGGTGCCAGGGATTGAACCCCTGTCCCTGCACTTGTCTAAGCGGAAGCTTACTTTGCTGAGCTATCTTGCTGGAAACATGATTTTTAAAGGAAACAAATTATAGACAGGAAGATATTACCTGGAACTCTTAATGACAATATAGCAATACCAGTAGTTATTGAATGATTATAGCATAAGATTATTCATGGAGAAGGCAAGGATGAGGCCTTCCTCATATCACACTGGAGTCTTCTATGAGGGAGACAAACTGCTGAAGAAAGATTATAGGTATAATTTCAGTATCTGGGAGAATAAAAACAAGATTTCTAATATTTCTTAAATTGTAGGTCCAATTGGGACACTTGAAATAGGGTGAGAGACAGAAAGAGAGAGAGGGAGAAAGAGAGAGAGACAGAGAGAGACAGAGAGAGAGAGAGGAGAGAGAGAGAATTAGACAGAAATTCTTTCTAAAATCCTTTCTTCAAAAATTCACAGCAGAATTTTTGTGCATGTTGGTGTACATCTGCAATCCCCACACTCAGGAGGCTGAGGCAAGAGGACTGCTGAGAGCCCAAGGTGGGGTTGGCCACAGACTGAGTGCAAAGTCACCCTGGAAGTGTTTACCTTAAGAAAAAATAATAATGCCAGAGATATGTGCTCAATAACTCAAGTTACACTTAGAAAATATACATCATGATTGAGGGATTAAGTGAATGAAATCCTTTTTAATAGTATCTGGTCATTTTGTTCACTAACATTCCTATTTTCATCATGTAAAGGGCTTTAATTTTTAAATATGGGAAGAAGAGGACATGATTAAAATATGAGATGAGTGGCATTGCTTTTAGTAGATTATATGCTCGGTGGTATTGCCCTGTACGTGGTTCCACATGGGCAGCATCTCAGCTCAAGAAATTAAATCGCAGAATCACAGCATAAACATTGCAGTAAAGTACTACTTCACCCTAGTTGTCAGCTTTTGGCTACAAACAGATTTGTCCCTCCCTCACTTTCAGATGAAGCACTGATTGCATATCCTTAAATTACTGTTCATGTGACTTCAAGAAAACTGCAAAAATATCCTGGCTTTGTTTTTTTGTTGTTGTTGTTATGTTATGTTTTTTTTTGCACTTTGGATGAGTTACGTGAAATATTTTAAATCAGGGGTTCCTCTGTATTTTATTATGAAATATAAAGAGGGAGGGGACTTCCTGGGTGATAATGAGGTTGTCAGTGAATATCTCACAGTGATGCTGGAAGCGTTCTAGGCCACAGAAGTGCTAAGAAGTGTTTCCCACTGAGGCTCTACTGCTCTCCTCTGTGTATGTGGTGAACAAGTTTCATGAAGTCCCCTAAGTCTTGGTGGGACTCTTCCCAGGTGTTTGTTACTTTCCTTGAGTTCCCCTGATATGTTCTCATGGGGGAACATATCAAAACAAATTTTAGCTCTCAGAGATGATTTAAGCCTAATGAACTGAATGAATTAAGTGTTCCTCCTTCTTTAGAAAAAAAAAAATCACACACAGGGTGGGAAGCCTTAAATTCTTTCTATCCAATCAGAAAGGCAAAGAGATTTCAGAGAAAGAAATCTGCTTCTTCTTTCAAGGTGAGTGAGAATTGGCATGGCTTGTTTTTATTTGTTATTTTTGAGACACGGTCTCATTATGTAATTCAGGCTGGCTTTAGGATCACTTTGTAGCCCAGGCTGGTCTCAGTCACACAATGATCCTCCTGCCTCAGCCTTCTGAGTGCTGGGGTTGTAATTGTGCACCACCATGCCCTGGTGATTCACATAAATTTCATGCTCACCTGTGTCAGATAAGTCCCTGTGACTTTTGGATTTTGGCTGTAGACACTCGTGGTCAATGCCAGCTGACTCTTCAGACATATTACAAAAGTCACTATCTTGAACTGCTGTCTCTCAGAAAAGTCTGCATACAAGGCCTGAAAAATGTTTAACTGAAAAATTTTCTTTGCACAACATGACAGGTGAGATTCAAAATGGCATCTAGCTAATGCAAGTCACAAGGGTGTCAGAAAACATTTAATGTGTGTTACTGAACTCAGCACTTAGAATCCATTCAGATTCAGGTTCCCAGATAAAATACAAACCCTCAGTTTAGATTTTCAGATATATAAATTTATATTTCATTCCTCGTTTTATAATTAAAATAAAAATTTAATATCCGTATAGACCTAATTTCATGTTGCAACAATAATTTAAGGTAAGACTTCCATAGAAATATTTCATAAATTGCAAATAATCATTCTTTAGGGTGGCAAATGCCCAAACATGCAAATATTTTAGTCTGTCATTTGTTTTTCTACAATGTGGCTTCAGGCACTGTGTTTCTTTGTTTTTGTTTTTGTTTTTTGAGAAGGAATTTTTTAAGGGGACTAGCTCAAGCCGCCTTAAAGGCAGGTCTCATAAGGTATGTGGAGCTAGGGATCGAACTGCAGTCCCCTGCACCTAACTGGGTTTGCCCCAGCAGGTGTTTAAACAACTGAGCTAACCTGCTTTTCCCTGTCTTGAAAAAGTTGCAGTCACCGCAGACAGGCACTGCAGAATCTCTGCTCCTTCGGCTCTGTGCCAGCCCCAGCGCTAGCCTCTGCAGCGCCCCTGACTGTCTTCACTCTGTCCTTGCCTTCCTTCTGCTGCTCTCTTGAGGTCTTTTTCTTCTCGTACAGGCTGTGTCTTGCAAGTCTATGCTTGGGCTCATTTTTCTTCGCATAACCCAGGGAACCATAAATCATGCCAAAGCCAGTCGTCTTCCCACCACCAAAATAGGTTCTGAATCCAAACACAAAAATGACGTCTGGTGTGGTCTTGTACATTCTGGTGACTTTTTCCCAAATTTCTGTCTTAGGAACTGTTGCTTTCCCAGGGTGAAGGATGTCAGTGGCCACTTGTTTCCTTTGAAGTCAGTTGGTCATGAACTTCTGGTTTTGGATAGTTACTGTGCCATTCATGATGGAAACAGATCCTCAGACAGGCAGGGAGGAAAAAAGCCACTATGCTTTTAAAATATATATATTCCTTTATATATGTAACCTTTGCTCTACAGGGAGAAGCAGAGTGCAACTGACTGTAGTTTGTGGTTTGTTTGTTTGTTTGGGGGATTTTAACAAATGCAGGGCCTTTCTATGCAGCTCAGACTCATAGTGACCCTCCTGTCTCAGCCTCCCCAGCACTAGGATTACAGGCATGCACCACCATGCCCAGTTTCATTGGCCTTCATGGCACACTTGGGGTTCCAGGGCTGGCAAGGCATTACTGGAACCACATGTGGTATCGGGGGTCCAACCAGGGTCCTTGTGCTCGCCAAGCAGGCACCTAGACTGCCGCACTATCTCCCCATCCTTGGCATTATGCTGTATACTGGATAATGCAAACTTGAATATATTGAAATAAATAGAAGACTTTAAAGAGATATGAGGTAGTGAAGAAATCCCTGAAGTCCAGATAATTCTTAACATGAGCATATACACACGGGCCTATGTAAAGACAGACACCCAGTCTCTCTTAAGCATTTAGACTCTATCGGCTCTAATAGAAAGCACAGATGTATACCTTGTGTACACTGAGATATTCCAAAGACCCCTGAAGTATTCTTTGTGATTCAACCAACCTAGATTGGATGGAAGAATGTATATAATGAGAGGGATTAAAAATACACATTAAAATTGAGTTATGTCAGAAATATAACTTGTGCAGGAATAGTTCTGTATATACATTTAAATAAACTGTAAAGATATTTAATAAATATCGTATTTATACTAAAAAATTTTTTTTCCATTTATTTTTATTTTATTGAAATACAAATGTCAATCAGACAGTTTCAAAACACCATAACCATACAGAGTCGATGAAATAATACATTGCAAACTGTTTTCATAATGTTTCGGTATTGTACAAGGTGCATACATGATATTATATTTACAGGTATTTATGTAGCTGAATTATATCAAAGATTCAATAATTATTTACCTAGTGGATGACCATAGCACTAAAAGCCGACATAATAACCTGTCCCACCACCAATAGTGCTGATCTTGCCTCTCATAGAATTATGTAGAAGCACCGCGTTATCTAACCCAACTGT
>PVKA01052119.1:0-11873 GCA_004027165.1 Ctenomys sociabilis | reverse complement strand
TCATAGAAATACTTTTCATTCTTTCAGGCTTATAACAATTAAGCCTAATTGTCACTTTGGATTAAGAGACTCTCAGAAGGCTGGGCATGATGGTACATGCCTGTGATCCCAGTGCTCAAGTGGCTAAAGCAGGAGGATTGTTGCAACTCTGAGGTCAACCTAGGCTACAGGTAAGTTCAAGGCCAATCTGACCTATGTAGCAAGATCCTTCCAAAAAAAGGTGGAGGGAAGGTGTAGAGAGACTCTCAGAAATGATTAGATGTTAGGTATGCTATACTTATTAGTGAATTGATGTTCAAAGCTCAATGTGCTATTAGGTCTTGTTGGAGGAGGTGGGTCACTGGGATCATACCTTTGGCTAGTACTCTTTCCCTGTGCTCTGTTTCTGGGCTTCCATGAACTAAGCCCCTATGTGCCACCATTAAAACCATGGTGCCCCTTGCTGTAAAGTCAGCTGGCCATAGACTGAACCCTCTGAAGCCCTGATCCAAATAAACCATTTCCTCCTATAAGGCCTGGTTGTCAGGTTTTTTCTTACAGCAACTAAGAAACTGACCAATCCAAGGTTCAATTCAAATCTCATCTCTGTGAAAACTTTAAAGGGCAAATGGATTAGTATTTATCTGTCTGGACCACTAGTGAATAAATAAATATATCTCAACCATTATTACTTTCCTATAGAATAACAAACTCTGATTAATATACCTTAATATTCTACAACCTTTTATAACTAAAAACCTATATGAATTTCCCATACAAAAACTAAGGATTAGCCATGCTGCAGTATTTTATGGAATGAAATAAAACCTTATTGACCCCAATAACAAGTACAATGGATGACATCCTCTTACAGATTCCAATTTGTTTATATTATGGCTTGGGCCTTAAACAATGTATACTGGTCTAGCTGAGGTGCTGGTGAAAGTCTTTGAAGGTGGCATGTGGGTTTCCCTGTAACCTACACCTGCTGCTCTTTAATGTGAGCAGGGTCAAGACAGGATGAAGAGTCAGTCATCCATACCCCCAGCTGGGATTGAGCCTCAAAACAGGGGCTTTGACTTCCTGGGGCCTGAAAGACTACATCAAAGCTGAAGCACCAGACTCCCCAGAAAACATTAGATACTATCTCAATAGCATAAAGCAGATTACACTATCTGTATATCCTCTCTGCATATGGCAGAGATAAATGTTGGCCACCCACCTAGCTCAGCTTATATTAGTCAGCTACTTCCCACAATTCTCAGTCATTCCTCCTCAAGCCACTCCTCCAATGAAAACTGGTTGAGGCCCTGTATCAGTCTCTTTGATCCAGAAAGCCATCTTCATGGCTAGACTTAATGTTCCTTGGCTCCCTAGCAATTATAAATATGTGTTGGTGTCTTTACTTTTCAGTAGATTGCATTGGGAATGGTAGATTGGAATTAACTTGGTGGGATTCCAATAATAATATCTTTGGGATTGCAAATATTAACTTCTTGGACCAAGAGAAAGACCTGGAACAGCCTTCTACACATGGTGAAAGAGCAATTGAGACTGGGTGTGGTGGTGCACTCCTGTAACCCCAGTTCTTGCAAGGCTGTAAACAGGCGTATCACTAAGAGTCCGATCTAGTAGTGAGACCCTGAATACCCAATAGACCCTTCCTGAAAATACAAAAAATAAGTAAATAAATAAAATAAAATAATCAAAACAAATTCCAGGTGACTTAACTAGGTCTCAAAACAAAACCCAATCAGAGTTTATGGGAAAACAATCAGTTATAACACTCAAGGACATGAAGTTCAAAATGTTTGGTATCCAATGAAAAATTATCATGCAAAAACTAGATCAGTATGATCCCTAGTTGAGAGAAAATCTATCACATAAATGTTAGAATTATGAGGAAAAAAACAAAATACTAAAACAGCTTATGTAAATATAATCTGTATATTTAAGGAAATATCAAAAATGATGACAAATTAAAGACATGGGAAATATTAAAACAACTTCCACAGATGAAAATATGACATCCAAGAATACACTAAATAGAATTAACAGAAAATTATATAATTATATTTAAAAAGCAGTAATAGAAATCATCTATGTATCAGGGCCTGGTGCTACAGGACTGTTACCTCAGTATCAGGATGTAAGGCAGGAGAAGCATGCATTTGAAGCCAAACTAGTCCATATAGAAAGCTGCAGGCCAACACACCCACCCAAGCCCAGGCCTTGAGAGTGTGTGTGAGAGCTTCTGAGCTCTCCTGCACCCCCTGGTCCCCTCCAGACCCAGCTAAGGCCTGACATGCAGGCCTGGGGTGAAACTCTGCAGTTGAAGCCCCTGCCTAGAGACTAGCAGCCAAAATCACACAGCTAATCCAGGAGCAGAATGTCTTGCGAGAGGGGCACAACAGGTTCACCTCCAAGAGCTGCAGCACAAAGGAGCTAAGCACAGTAGCCAGGCCCAAGCCAGGCACAACTGGATAAACTCAGATATGTCTGCACCCGAATTTTAGTAGTTGCTAAGATTATAACTGCACCAAATCTCTACACCAAAGTTCAGAGGACAGTGCTATACAAAATGACAAAGAGAAGGAGCAAAATGCAATCTCAGGTCCTGAGCCCACCCAGAACAAGTGCAGAGGACAATAGCACAGCTGAAATGTCTGAATTAATAGTGCCTGAAGTAAAGAAACAAAGCCAGAAAGGTATAGAGGAACTCAGATCAGAATTAATCTCTGAAATTAAAACAAGAATCTCTGAATTAATAGCATCTGAAGTAAAGAATCAAGCACAGAAACATACAGAAGAAATCAAATCAGAAATAATCTCTAAAGTAAAAGAATTAATAACTGCTTCTCAAGAAAACATTGTTAAAAAAAATAGAGGAGATTAGAAAAGTGATGGATTCCTTGAATGAACAATAAAGGAAAAACCAGATTGCATGAAGCAGAGTCAAAGAGATATAGAGGAACTTAAAATTTAAATCACAAGCTTGCAAAAACATTAGAGTCAAAGTGAAGATAAGAGTTTCAGATCTTGAAGACACTTTTCCAGCAGCTGAAAAGGTAAGAAAAGACTGCTTAAAAACAACTAAGATGCAGGAAAAAATAATTCATCACCTGCAAGACAATGAAAGATGAACAGTGTGATACTAATAAACAAAATGAGAAAGAAGGATTCAATACAAATGATATAAAAAGAATATGGGTAGAAGTAATAACAGAAAACATCCTGAATATGAGGAAATAATCTGACATTCAGGTAAATGAAGTATGCAGAATGCCCAGTAAATTCAACCCAATTAAAAATACACTGAGACATATAATAGTCAAGATCTCAGAAATCTAGTACAAGAACAATATACTAAAAACTGCTAGAGAAAAGAAGAAGATCACATTCAAAGGAAAACCCATCAAAATAAAGGCCAACTTCTCTTCACAAATCATGAAAACAAGGAGAGCATAGAGCAGAGCACTTCAAGTCTTCTATGAAAACAAATTCCAGCCCAGACTACTATACCCTGCAAAACTCTCTTTCAAACTTGATGGAGAAGTAAATACTTCCATGACAAAGAATAACTAAAGAATTTCATGATGATGCATCCAACCCTACACAAACTACTGAAAGATGTTCTAGAGAAGGACCAAAACAATGAGAACTCCAGGAACGAGAACAGAAGGAACCCACTAAATAGAGCAAACAATTAAACATGGGACAAAAAGGAGTAATCAACAGCAGGCAAATAACATGTAAATTGTAAGTCAACACATTTCAATTATAACCATCAATGTAAATGGACTCAATTCACTAGTGAGGAGAAATAGACTGGCACAGTGGATTAGGAAAGAAAACCCAACAATATGCTGTATACAAGAAACACACTTAACTCAAAAAGATATTCATAGACTTAAAGTCAAAGGATGGAAAACAATGCTTCATGGCCCAGTACAGCAGAAAAAAGTAGAGGTAGCAATTCAGTTCTCAGACAGTCTCAACTTCAAACCAAGAATGATCAAATGACACAAATAAGGCCACTATATATTGGTCAGGGGAAAAATTCAAGAGCAAGAAGTAACACTCATAAATATGTATGCACCAAATACAGGAGCACCCAACTATATAAAAACAAATCTTAATGAACATGAAAAATGTAACCTCCAATACCACAATCTTAACAGGAGACCTAAATCCAACAAACACAGGTCAACCTGACAAAAATTAGCAAAGAAGTAGTAAAACTGAACCAGAGCCTGGCACAAATGGATTTGGTGGACATATACAGAGTGTTCCACCCAACCATAGCTGAATACACATTTTTTTTCAGCTGCACAAAGTTCATTCTCTAAAATAGACCACACACTGGTCCATAGGCCATGCTTAAGTATATGCAAGGAAACAGAAATTATCCCATGCATATTACCTGATGGCAGTACAACAAAACTGGAAATAAATCAGAAAAAAACCCTAAATACATGCAAATTAAACAACACCCTACTCAGCAATCAGTGGGTTACAGATGAAATTAAACAAGAAATTCAAAAGTATCTGCAATTCATTGAAAATTCAACAACTTATTAGAATTTATGGGACACAACGAAAGCAGTGCTCCAAGGGAAATTGATAGCTCTGAACTCACACATTAGAAAAACAGAACAGGAACAAATAAACACCCTAATGTTGCACCTCCAACATCTAGAAAAGGAAGAGCAAACCAAACCCAGAACCCAAAGATGTGAAGAAAGCATAAAGATTAGAGCAGAAATTAATTCAATTGAGATGAAGGAAACAGTTCAAACGATCAGTGAATCAAAAATCTGGTTCTTTGATAGACTAAATTGATAAGCCACTAGCTAACCTCATAAAAAAGAAGAAAGAAAAAGTTAAAACATAATCAATAAGAAATGAAAAAGGTGTAATGACCACAGACCCAGTGGAAATATAGGAAATTATGAATAGCTACTTTGAGAATCTTTACACTAACAGAATACAAGACACAGATGAAATGGACAGATTCCTAGAAAGGTACAAATTATCAAAACTGAATCAAGAAGATATAACAACTCTCAATAAACAGCCAATGAAATACAAAATGTTCTTAAAAGCCTGCCAACAAAGAAAAGTCCAAGTCCTGATGGATTCATGCTTGAATTCTACAAGAAATTTACAGAAGATATTGTCCCTACACTCCACAAGCTCTTCAATGAAATTGAAAAGGAAACAGTTCTCCCAAAATCCTTCCTGGAGATAAGCATTATACTTATTAAAAAAAAAAAAAAAAACAGGGAAAGACATAACTAAGAAAGAGAACTACAGGGAAGTCTCACTCATGAACATAGATGCAAAAATCCTCCATAAAATCCTAGCAAATAGAATACAGCAAATCATCAATTAGATCATTCATCATGACCAGGTAGGATTCATCCTAGGGATGCAAAGATGGTTCAATATTTGCAAATCTATAAATGTAATACAGTATATCAATAGAGTGAAAACTAAAAACCACGTGATCCTCTCAATTGAGACAGAAAAGGCTTTTGACAAAGTCCAACACTCATTCATGCTCAAAATCCTTCAGAAAATGGGAATAGGAGATCTCTACTTCAATTTGATAAGAGCCATCCATGACAACCCAGTGGGTAATATAATTTTAAATGGGGAAAAACTGAAATCTTTTACTCTTAGATCTTGTACAAGACAAGGATGTCCTCTATCACCCCTCCTATTCAGTATAGTTCTGGAATCATTATCTAGAGCAAATGGACAAGAGACAGAAATAAAAGGAATAAGAATAGGTAAAGAAGAGGTTAAATTATCATTATTTGAAGATGACATAATACTACACTTGGAAGACCCAAAAAACTCCACCAAGAAGCTACTAGAATTGATACTCAAATTCAGTAGCATAGCAGAATACAAAGTCAATACTCAAAAGTCAATAGCATTTCTCTATAAAAATAACAAACACACTGAGAGGGAAACTATAGAAACAATACATTTTACAATAGCACCATGGAAAATTAAATATCTTGGAATTAATCTAACTAAATAAGTTAAAGACCTTTTCATGGAAAATTATAGTACTCTGAAAAAAGAAATTGTAGAGGATTTCAGAAAATGGAGAGATATACCCTGCTCCTGGATAGGAAGAACCAACATCGTGAAGATGGCCATACTCCCAAAATTGTTGTACAGATTCAATGCAATGCCTATCAAACTATCAAAAAAATACCTCCCAGACCTAGAGAAATCATTCCTAAAATTTATTTGGAACCAGAAAAGACCTAGAATAGCAAAGGTAATCCTAGCCAACAAAGACAAGGCAGTAGACATTACAATTCCTGACTTGAAACTATATTACAAAGCTACTGTGATAAAATCAGCATGGTATTGGCAACAAAATAGACCTGAGGACCAATGGAATAGACTAGAAGATGCAGAGGCCTGTACAAACACAGTCAACCACTTGATCTTCAAAAAAGGGGCCAAACATGCTTACTGGAGGAAAGATAGCCTTTTTACAAATGGTGCTGGAAAAATTGGCTCTCCACATGGCAAACACTAAAACTTGATCCAGGTCTATCACCATGCACTAAGCTGAAGTCATAATGGATTATATCTCTTAACATTAAACCAGAAACATTCAATTTCCTAGAAGAGAAAGTAGGAGAAACTCTTGAAGACATAGGGGTAGGCAAAGAGTTCATGAACAAACATGTATTTGCACAGGAAACACTCGAAAGAATTAGCAACTTTGAACACCTATTATTGAGAAGTTTTTGCATGTGAAAAGAAATTACCAACAAAGTGAAAAGAAAACTCACAAATTTTGAAAAAATCCTAACTCATAAGCACTCAAAGATCTGCTCTCAAGAGTTTAAAAAGTATCAAGGTCCCTAAATTTAAAGACCCAATCAAGAAATGGGCATCTAACATGAACACACACTGATCAGAAGACAAAATTAAAGAAGGGAATAAATATATTAAAAACTGCTCCATATCACTATCCATCTGTGAAATGCAAATAAAAACAGCACTGAGATACCATGTCACCCCAGAAAGAATGGTCATCATAAAAAAAATCAACCAATAATAAATGTTGGAAAGGTTGTTTGGAAAAAGGAACACTTCTCCACTGCTGGTGGGAATGTTGACTGGTGCAACCATTATAAAAATCAGTGTGGAGACTCCTTTAAAAACTAGGACTGGAAATCCCATTCAAGCCAGCTATTCCCCTACTGGTAATTTTCCCAAAGGAACTGAAAACATCATATTATAGGGATATCTCTGTACCTATGTTTACAGTGGCACAATTTGTGATAGCCAAATCTTGGAAACAACCAAGATGCCCATCACATGAGGAATCGTTGAAAAAGATGTGGTATTTTTTTACAATGGAGTATTACTCAGCTGTAAAGAATGATAAACTTGAAGCCTTCATATTTAAGTGGGTGCCACTTGAAGATACACTTATAAGCAAAATAAACAAGACCCACATGTGCAAATATTGTATAGTCTCCCTAGTATAACTCAAAAGAAGAATTGCAAATAGAAATGTATAACACAATTAAAAAGAAAGTGAGAAGTTCAGGATTGGACAATGAGGAAAGGGCAAGGTTAAATGCTGAGTAACATGACAGGGGCAAACCGATTCATTTATACACACTAGATGTGTAAGATAATGATCCTGAGAAACATCAGGATATTTTTGAAATGAGCAGCTAAGTGGTAGGATTCTCACCCCAACTAACTATATATGCTGATACATGTGAACCAATCAATTGCACTGAATTTAACAAAGTATGATAGAAGGGTTACGCTTCAAACGCCTGTCATTCTGATCTTCTAAATATGTACTTCTTGTCATGACATACCAACTATTACTATACTGCCCTTTTTTAAAGGGTAATAAATGAAAAATAAGACAAAAAAGTCACAAGACAGTCCTGCTATAACGCTACTATGCTGTATATGGATGGATTTCTAAATATCTATGTAAATATGGTAGTGTTCTTTCTTATTTTTTAAATTTTTTTCTTCTTCATATTCTTTACGAACTTAGAGTTTAGTATCTCAATACTTGATGGAAAATACATGTTCCATGTTATGCCTATGATGTCTGATATTTAGACAAATGGTGTGGGTAAAATGAACTGCATACGTTGCAGGGTAATAAAAAGCTTCTCTTCTGTAGGGTGAATAACCTAAGTTTGCATACCAAAAATTAGAGAAAAAGAGAGTCTGCTAGGTCAGCCAACATTTTGGCCCTAGTCATTCAAGGTCAGTAAAAACTCAGAACGTAGGAGAACCTGTACTGTAATATCATGAAACTAGGTTGTGTCCCAAATATTCCGATCAAGGAGATTATGGGGCCAGAGAGGAATGTGATCGGTGATGTAGAGTGTGCCTGAGGAGAGTCACATGGAGAGAAAACATTCTCTCAGGCTTTCACAGAGAGTAAATTTGTCAAGCATGACTCATCCACATGGCTGACACTGAAAAGGGATCTGTTCAATCCCCGGTTCCACCAAAAATAAATAAATAAATGAAAAGGGATCTACAGAGTGAGGTACAGGGTTACAGGATAAATCCTGAGTATACCTGACTGACCTTATTGGATACAAAAATTACATTTCTTGTTATATAGGTCTTGCTTTAACTCAGTCTTAACCATCCAGCAGAAAAGTATAAAAATGGAGCTATATTAAGTAAAATCATATTAATATACTAAGCTGTGAATGGCTCAAATCAACAACTTCTGTGGATAACCCACTTCTGTTGTGGACTACTGGTCTGTGTTGTATTGTTTTATTTATAACAAAAATAAAACTATATATATATATATATATATATATATATATATATATATATATATATATAAAACTATCCATGTTTTGAAAATCTGTAACATATATATTATTGTATGTTACCCTGTTTTTGTCATTTTTTCTTCTCAAGTTAAAATATAAATAAATGAATTAAAAAATAAATAAAAAATATCTAAAGCCAAATGAAAAGAGAGAGAAATGAACTGGCACAGTGATTTAGGAAAAAAAAATCCAACAATACGTTGTATACAAGAAACATACTTAACTCATAAAGAAATTCATAGGCTGAAAGTCAAAGGATGTAAAACAATACTACACACCCCAGCAACTCAGAAAAAAGCAGGGGTAACAATTCTGTTCTGAGACGGTCTCAACTTCAAACTAAGAATGATCGAACAAAGTAAAGAAGGCTACTATATACTGGTTAGGGGAAAAATTCAAGAGGAAGAGGAAATACTCATAATGTATACACAGCAAACACAGAAGCACCCACTTTATAAGATAAATCTTAATGGATATGGAAAATCTAACATCTGTTAACATTTTGTTAACAGTCTTAACAAAATCATTAACAACCCTTTATCCCAAAAACATAGGTCAAGCAGGTGAAAAATGAAGTGACAGAAATTAAACAGAGATTGGAACAAATGGACTTAGTGGACATATACAGAGTGTTCTACCCAACAACAGCTTAATATCCAGCAGCACATGGGTCATTTTCTAAAATAGACCACATACTGGTCCATAGGTCATCCTTAAATATATGCAAAAATACCCAAATGTATCCCATGCATTTTATGTGACCACAGTGCAATGAAACTAGAAATAAATGAGATAAGAAAACAGAAAAAAACCCTAAATACATGGAAATTAACACCTTACTCAGCAATCAATCGGTCACAGATGAAATTGCATGAATTCAACAATATCTACAATTCAGTGAAAATTCAAACACAACTGATCAGAATTTATGGGATGTGATGAAATCAGTTCTCAGAGGGAAATTTATAGCTGTGAACTCACACAATAAGGAAACAGAACGGGAATAAATAAACACCCCAATGTTGCACTTCCAGCATCTAGAAAAAAAAAAAGAGCAAACCAAATTCAGAGTACAAAGACAGGAAGAAATCAGAAAGACTAGAGCAGAAATTAATTCAATTGAGATTAAAAAATCAGTGCAAATAAAAAAGCTGATGCTTTGAAAGATTAAATAAAATTCATAAGCCCCTAGGTAACTTCATAAAAAAGGATGAAAGAAAAAATTCAAATACAAGCAATAAAGAATGAAAAGAGTATAACTACCATATATCTAGGAGAAATTCAGAATATTATCAGTAGCTACTTTGAGAGCCTTTACTTTCACAGAATAGAAGACACAGATGAAATGGACAGATTCCTAGAAAGGTACAGATTACCAAAACTGAATCAAGAAGATATAACAACTGTCAATAAGCCAATAACAGCCAATGAAATAGGAAAAGTAATATAAAAAAAAAAAAACTACCGACAAAGAAAAGTCCAGGTCCTGATGGACTCACAGCTGAATTCTACGATAAAGTTACAGAAGATATACTCCCTATATTCTTCAAACTCTTTAATGAAATTGAAAAGGAAGCAATCCTAACAAAATCATTGCTAGAGGCAAGTATTATACTGATACCAAAACCAGTGAAAGATGTAACAAAAAGAGAGAACTACAGGCTAATCTCCCTCATGAAGATAGATGCAAAAATCCTCCATAAAATCCTAGCAAATAGAATACAGCAAATCATCAAGAAGATCATACATCATGACCAGGTAGGATTCATCCTAGGGATGCAAGGATGGTTCAATATTAGAAAATCTATAAATGTAATATACTATATCAGTAGAGGAAAATCTAAAATCTACATGATCATCTCAACTGATACATAAAAGGCTCTTGAAAAAGTCCAACACTCATACATGTTCAAAGTCCTACAGAAAATTGGAATAGAAGGCCTCTACTTCACTTTGACAAAAGCCATCTATGACAAAACAATGGCTAATATAATTCTAAATGGGGAAGAACTGAAATCTTTTACTTTTATATCTGGTACAAGACAAGGATGTCCTCTATCACCCCTCCTATTCAATAGAGTTCTGGAATCATTAGCTACAGCCATTAAAAAAGAGACAGAAATAAAAGGAATACGAATAGGTAAAGAAGAAGTTAAATTATCATTATTTGTAGATGACATGATACTATACTTGGAAGACCCAAAAAACTCCACCAAGAAGCTACTAGAATTGATAATCAAATTAAGCAGCATAGCAGGATATAAATACTCAAGTCAATAGCATTCCTCTACACAGATAACAAACACACTTAGAAAGAAACTATAGAAATAATACTTTTTACAATAGCACCATGGAAAATGAAATAGTTTGGAATTAATCTAACTAAAGAAGTCAAAGATCTTTTCAAGGAAAATTGCAGTACTCTGAAAAAAGAGATTTCAGAGGATTTCAGAAAATGGAAAGATATTCCCTGCTTCTGGATAGGAAGAATCAACATCATCAAGATAGCTGTACTCCTCTGCAATATCATGAGACTCAGGTGAGCTCCAAATTTTCTGAGCAAGGAGATTGTGGAGCCACAGAGGAAAGAGATTGAAGTTCTATAGTGTCCCTGGGGAGAGTCACATGAAGAGAAATCTTTTTCTCAGGCTCTCACAGAGAGCATTCTGGTCAAGCATTGGCCGTGACTCATCCACATGGATGACACAGACAAAGGAACTACAGAATAATGTACAGGGCTACAAGATAAACCCTGAGAAGACTTCAATGACCACATAGGAAATATAAAGTTCATGTGTTGGTATATAGGTTTTGATCTACCTAGTTCTTAACCATCCAGCAGAAAAGTATAAAAGTATAAAAATGAAGTATACATCGTGAGCCCATAATATTAAGCTGAGCTGTAAATGGATATGGTCGACAATTTCTTTGAATAACTCCCTATGGTTGCAGAATGCTGGACTGTGTTGGATTGTGGTGTCGAGTTCAAGCACCTAAGGTAGTTGAATGTCAATGGAGTGCCCA
>PVKA01052118.1:0-11866 GCA_004027165.1 Ctenomys sociabilis | reverse complement strand
GAGAGAGAGAGAGAGAGAGAGAGAGAGAGAGAGAGAGAGAGAGAGAGACAGAGAGAGAGACAGAGAGAGAGACAGAGAGACAGAGAGAGAACATAGATGAAGGGAGAACTCAAAAGATTTTGTGACCTATTGTTTTCTCTACTTTAAAATAATTAATAATCTTTTATAGCATACTGAGGGAAAATAATTGAACACTAAATAGGTGAAAGGCCTTTAAAGGAATTGAGCTGACACATGAATCTACAGAACTCACTGCAGTGTGATAAAGATAAATACAAAACTGTGTAGCCTCCTGCTCATCTCCCATCATCCAAAATAGATGAAACAACAGAATGCAAATCATTAGTTTTGAGTCCCTTCAAGGCTGACTCATGTCACAGCTCTCGGATCAGATTCTTTACTGAGGAGTAAATCCAGAGGCATATGTGGGTGGGAATAGTGGAAGCCAAGGGAGTGGATCCATTACCAACCACAGAGACATGCAGGCCAGCAACAGAAATCTGAGGACCCATGTAAGAGGAGCCACAAGCTGTTATTTGGAAGGCTGGAGAAACAGTGACACTGACTTAGAATTGCTTCAGGCTCAGAAATCATGGGACTTTCCAATGAATCTGCTACATGTCCCACTGCTAACAGATAACATTTAACTACAAGGACAGATGCACTGAGGTGAGATAGTTTGACCCCTAAGAGATCTTGTACCATAGGCTCAAGAGAGCTCAGATACGGATAAAGGCTGTGTAAGGAGACAAACTTCCTTCAGTAGGTGTCCTAGTTACTTTCCTATCTATGCGGCAAAATGTCAGGTGCCTACTATATGTCAGGTAGGAGATGTTTGTTTTGACTCACAGGTTCAGTCTGGGTTTGGCTGGCTCCAGGCTGACACAGGGAGGTAGAAGGGCATATTAAAGAATAAGTTGACCCATGGCACCCAGAAATTGCAGGAGGTGGGGGAGGGGAGGGAGTTGGTGGCCTGAAGACAATGTTCAGTCATAAGATCAAAAGAACTATGGAATTCCTTTATGAGGATGCAGGACCATGAATTGGGACATATATCCAGCTCTCCATGCAGGCAAGAGGAGCACATCTGTAATGGGGTGGCCACACATTGACTCTCTCTGCAAGAAATACATACGTTTAATATGGAAGATAAGCTGCTCAATGCATTTCATTTAAAATATATGGACTGTAATTTTGTTTTCAAATGTATATACTTTCAAAGCAAAATGAAAAGACAACCATTCATAGAAAGTTTTCAAGTGAATGCAGTTTCTAAGTCAGCAAATGCATATGAAGTGAATTTACCTGCTACATGTCAGGCTTAGGGAATAGCAAATGTTCTGTGGCACACGGAAGGATCATCAGCGAATGGCAACAGAAAAGGTAGGAACCAGGGAAAGAGCTGTGGAAGGATTGGGGATCGAAAAATGGAGGATTTAAAGAGTCAGGCTAGGGGGAAGTTCAAGCTCAGCTCTGAGTGACATATAGATATTTCCTGGGAGAGAATCACAAAATAATTTAAAGCAGAAATAATGTTCAAAATTAAATGGTGTGTGATAAACAATTAGAGTCTAAAATAATAACTTATTTTGAAAATATTCAGCATTCAAATATTAAATGTCTCTTTTCTTGAAGTCAGAAGTATTTAGGCAACATTTGTTCTTCATGTATGTTTCAGGTAATTTTTGTTTAACTTTAAATTGCCCATTTTTTTCTGACAAGTATTCAAACATTGGAATAAAGTATGCTTTGTTTTGTTTGCATTTGGAACCATGGTTTCCTTACGTAGCCCAGGCTGGCCTCAAACTTCTCATGATCTGTCTGTCTGCCTCAGCCTACTGAGGGATACGATGAAAGGCAAATGTCACTTGTCTGCTCATATGAAGCACTATTTACTCTGGAAAATTGTTAGTTGATTATCTCATGTATTCCAGACACAAAATCATATTCTTGTAAGTAGGAGTTGTAAAGTGTTATTCAATATTTAAACCACTAAAAGCCTTTAAAAATAAAAATGCATTTGGATTTTATCATTTGCCTTCTTCATATCCTTAGAGATAATTATAAATTTTCTTCTTTACATTTTTAATGTCAAGTGAAGAATTAATCGATTTCTTAATGTTGAACTGTCCTTACATTCTTAGAATGAAGTTTTGGTCATCGTATGGATTATTTTAATATACAGCTAGGGTTCAATATATAAATAATTTATTTATGTAAATAAATTAGCACATATAAACAGGTCTAGATTATATTTTCATCTCTTTAAGCTATCCTAATAAGGTTTTGAGTGTTAGGGCAACATCAGCCTAATAAAATGAATTAGGAAATCTCTGTTTTTTTTAAACTCCCTCGCTTTTATTGAAGTTTCTAGGAGCACTCCCATGAAAGTGAGTCAATGTTTCTTCTTCTATTTACATATTATTCTTTTATTTTCACACTTTTATATCATAAAAGAGTGCAATGGTATTTTATGCCCTGTAACTTTAATAATTTTTATTTTTAGCTCTCAAACTACAAATATAGAGCACATATTATTTTTAGGTCATATATATATATATATATATATATATATATATATATATATATATATATATATATATATATATATATGACATGTATACTGCTACACAGCTGCTACATAGCTCAGACTTGTAGTGATCCTCCTGTTTCAGCCTGCCCAGTGTTGGGATTATAGGCATACACCACCATGCCCAGTTTTGGTCTACGGCTCAGTGTACCTGGTGCAGGACCTGCTCACCTGTTGTGTGAGGGATTGAATTCCAGTCCCCATGCTTGCCTAGGCAGGTGCTTAGTCTGCTTATCCTGTTTATATTGACACCTGTTTCCAACACGATTTCAGTGCACAGTGTCACAGCCCTTGTGTGGAGACGACTCATGTACCTGACTCCTTCACTTCCCTGTTCATCCCCTTTCCTTCCCTTCACTCAACTTTCCAATTGAGAAAGATCGACCTCTTCGGATTCCATTATCTTTCTTTTACTTTGCCTTTTATTTATAATTGGAGTTTCTCATATAAAAGAAAGATGCAATATTGAAGCTTATAGAATAGGTATCAAATCCCTATTTTGCAGGTGACACAACCGCACTGTAGTGAGGTTAAATTATTTGCTGACTGCTCTGGGATCCTGGCTCTTCATATGACAGTCAGCTTGTGAGGACACAGTATGCTTTGCACCCTTATGTCCTAAGCTCTTTGTATGTTCCAGACACATTACAGCCACACAATAACCACAGAACTGAGCACAGCCGACTTCCACCTGACCGGATATATCCATCAACTAGTGGGTAGAGTGTCACCACTTTTAATTTTTATAATGCGAGTTTTACCAAGATAAAACAAATTTAGTTATTATATTTGAGTTCAGAAAATTGCCAGCAGCACAAATTTTACATCTGTTTGCTAGCTAACTTTATGGAAGTATAATTTATTTTCATTATGAAACATATGTTTAGTGTAGAACTGGATTACTTTTGACAAATGTATTACTCCATATAATCACTATCAAATCAAGATATAGAACATTTCCATTACACAGGAAAATTCCCACTGGCTAGTTTGCAATCAGTCTGTCCTTCATCCTTGTCACCAAGTGATCATCGAACTACTTTCTGTCACTGTGAATTAGCTAGAGCTGCTTCAGAATGCCATTTGAAGGAAATAACAGGAAAATACATATATATATATATATTTTCTATCTGGCTTTTGTTTGCTGAGCATGTTTTTGTGGTCTTGCCTTGTTCTATCAGTGCTTGCTGATTTTAAATTAACAGAGAGATGGCCATTTTGTGTGTACACGCAATTTTGAAAATTTGTTCACTTATTGATGGATATTTAAGTTGGCCCCAGTTTTAGGCTATTATACATCAAATTCCTATAAACATGAATGCTAAAATATTTATGGATATGGTTTTTATTTTCCTTGAATAACTAGTGAGAACTTTATTGAGAAAATATGAAGAAAGAAGAGCAAATCTTCCTCAGGGAAGAAAGAGTACTACTGAGTTCACCATTAAACACAGGATTTACTATAGGTTCTGCTTAGGCAATTTTCATTAAATTAAACTAAAATTAAATTAAAATTAGTCCTTTTAATTAGTAGTTGGCAAGAGTTTTATCATGTTTCTTCAAACAAAGCGATGCCGAGCTTCAAACACGTTTATTTATACCCCTATGAGGATGACTGAATAATATTTATCTTTCATTTTTTTAATAAAATAATTTATGTTAATGTTACCTTGTTTTGCTAGGTAAATGTATTTTTTGTTGCTATATTTTCTTGTATTTGCTACCCTTTCAGCTAGATTTCGGCTGCTATAATAATATCAAATTCTAACGCATCTGCTCCCTCCTGCGTGCTACCCATTTGCGCCTTACTTGGTCTCTACTTTCCTGTATTTAACAGGGTACTGACGGTCCACACGCAGCGATGCAGTGTCCTTCATTAAGCTGGTCATCGTGAGGCTGCTTTCTGATAAAGAATGATCTGCTGTCCGCTCAGTGACTGATGAAGCTCCTACATCGAGGGTCGTAGCTGGGTGGCGAGGCAGCGAGCAGCGGCCCCCAGCAGGTGCTGTGTCTTTGTCATTACCAGTAATGAAGCGCATTTGAATCTAATCTATTCAGCTTGAAGAAGGAGCCAGCAGAATAAACCACTTCATCAACCTCAGAAATTACGTTTGATTAATATATGGCTCGGGAACAAACATCCAGAAGCTGAAGAGAAAGGAAAATACAGTTTTCTGTGAATTCATCAGAAATGTATGAATGCATGGGAACAGCTGATCAATTTTAACCTTTCATCACCCATATTTTACATATTTCAAAACCATGTTTCATGAAGCTTGACATGATTATAAAGATTATCTGTGTTTTTATGCTTCAAAATGAAGCAACAAGATTTTATAGCAAATAAGAGGAAGCTGTTATTTTCTTATATCTTTGCTTCAGTAAATATAAAGAATGTATTTTATGAAGGCAAAAAGAAAAGCAATACCAAAATATTATCTGATGTAAATCTGTGATCTCTGCCTTCATCTTCCGAGGGGTCTTGTAATTATACTTCAGCTAAAAAAAATTCCAAAACTAGCATTGTAATTCCCCTTTATTCAAATGCTTTCTTCTGAAAGAAAATATGCTCATATACATTTATTTCATATTTTATTCACAAAGAAAAATATTTTTCTGGTTATATTTTTGAATTGTCCTATCCAGATATTAGAGTACTTCTGTTTAACTGATGAAATTTATATTTCTTAAATTTCTCGTTTCTTTCTTTGGCAGTGCTGGGGTTCCGAGGACTTGACTATGATGGGTGAATGGTTTAACCCTGCAGCACGTCCTTGGCCTTTTTGCTTTGGTTTCTGGAAAGAAAGATGACACACACTCAGGTCGGGGAGGTAGCTTGGCGGGCTTAGCACCCATCTGGCAAGCTCATGGAGCTGGGTTAGATCTCCCAAACCACATGCCATGCTGGCCCTGTGCTGAGCCAGCGTGGGGGTGCATGCCTGCATTCCCAGAGCTGGGGAGATTAAGCCAGGAGCGTATCTGTGAGTCCAATCTGTGTAGCAAGTCTCTATACCAAATAAAGAAATATAAAAAAGATGACATTACTCTATTTTGATTATATTAAGTAGAAGTAGCATTGACAAACTACTTATTTTAATATTGCAAGTTTGTTTTAAAGCTCTTATATTTAAATGTTATTTCGGATAGTCTTTAATTTTCTATTGATTAGGTTATTGGTACATTTTAAGTATGTGTTATGATCAGATTCATTATAAGAAATTAGTATATGATATAACTTGACTTTTTTCTCCATTCCCTTTCCCTCCCTTCAACACCTCCTCCTCCTTTACAAAAATCTTATTTCCTTTTTTATTTTCTTTCTCATCATGCTTTCTTCTTCCTTCCTTGCTCTTTCCTTTCCCGCTCCCTAGTTCCCTTTCCCATGTGTACATTTTATTTGGAATTCACAATGTATTATACATTTTGGTCCTGATTTACATTTCAGTTTCTTACACCAGAGAAACTGATATTTACATGTATAAAATTTATTTCCCTTAAGAAAATGACCTCAAGGTGCATGTATCTAGCTTGTAATGTCTCGAACTTCTCCTTTGTAGCACAGTAGTAGTGCACTGTATTTTAAAAAAAATATACTTCATCCATTCAGTTGATGTGTATTTGGGCTGTTTCTAAGATTTATTTAGCAGAAACTGTCCTTATAAACATGGGTGCACATGTAATGTTGCAGTGTGCTGTTTTCGATTCTTTTGAGAACATAGCAAGAGGAAGAACAGTTGGGTTGAATCAAACCTTTAGTCCTAGGTTTTAAGGAATTTCCACATTGATATCCACACATTCCTACTAACAGTGAAGGGTTACTTTTTTCCCATAGCACCGCTGACATTTGCTATTGGCTGACTTCTTGATGACAGTCATTCTTTCAGGGGTGAGATGGAATATATCTATATCTATCTATCTATCTATCTATCTATCTATCTATCTATCTATACATACATACATATATATTTCTAGTTCTTCACCTGAGAGTTTCTATTTCTCTCAGAAGCCAATTTTTGGAATGAGTTATTAAATTTAGGGAATTTAATTTTTCTTTAGTCCTTTATATATTTTAGATAAGGGCACTAATTTAAAGACCCAATCCAGAAATGGGCATCCAAGATGAACAAACACTTCTCAGAGAATGAAATTAAAGAGGCAAATAAATATATGAAAAAATACTCTACATCACTAGCCATCCATGAAATGCAAATTAAAACAACACTGAGATACTATCTCACCCCAGAAAGAATGGCTATCATAAAGAAGTTGACTAACAACAAATGTTGGAGAGGTGGGGAAAAAGGACTCTTGTCCACTGGTGGTGGGAATGCAGACTGGTGCAACTATTATGGAAATAAGTGTGGAGATGCCTTTAAAAAACTAGAACTGGGGCCGGCGGTATAGCTCAGCCGACTAAGCGCTTGCTTAGGTAAGCGCAGGGACCAGTGTTCGATCCTTGGTTCCCCAAACCGCGCCAGCCCCGCCTTCGGGTGCGCTGAGCCGGCGATGCAATCCGGGCGTGGTGGCGCGCGCCTGTAATCCCAGCACTTGGGAGGCAAAAAGCAGGAAGATCACTATGAATGTGGGCTGCATGCATAGTGAGACCCTGCACCAAAAAAAAAAAAAATAAAAAAATAAATAAATAAATAAATAAATAAAAAATAAAAAAAATAAATAAATAAAAAACTAGAACTGGAAGTCCCATTCAAACCAGCTATCCCCCTACTGGGGATTTTCCCCCAGGAACTTAAAATCTCATATCATAGTGATATATGTGTACCTATGTTTATAGCAGCACAATTTATGATAGACAAATCTTATAAACAACCAAGATGCCTGTCACCTGAAGAATGGATAAAAAACATGTGGTATTTTTATACAGTGAAGTATTACTCAGCCACAAAGAGTGATAAACTCAAAGCCTTCATATATAAATGGATGCCACTTGAAGATATAAGTGAAATAAACCAGACCCACATGTGTAAATATTGCATAGTCTCTCTAGTGTAAGGACTCAAAGGAAGAAATAAATGTGGAAGGTATAACACAATTAAAAGGAAAGTGAGAACTTGAGATTTAAATGAAAAAAGGTCAAGGAGAAAAGCTAGGAAACATGACAGAGGCAAAACCAAACATTTATATGTACAAGATGGGCAAGGCATTGATCCTGAGAACTGTCAGCAGGATGTTGAAGTTCGCAGTTATTTGGTGGGATTCTCACTCTGACTATATATTCTGATACCTGTGAAGTGAGTGACTGCACCAAAGATAGCAATGTTTAATAGCGGGGTCATTCTTGGAATGCCAGTCATTCTGGTCTTTTAAATATGTACTGCTTTTCAAGACATGCCAATTATGGCCAGACTGTATCTGAAGTAAGTGTTTTCTTTATTGTTTTTTTTTTTTAAAAAGGCTAATAAATTTAAAAAAGAGACAAGAAAAATAATGTTACAGGACTATCCTGTTACAATGCTGTATATGGTTAAATTTCTAAATTACTGCGTAAAAATATATAACTGTTCATATTTTTAAATTTTGCCTTTTTAATTCTTTTTCCATATTTGGTAGAGACTTAAAGTTCAATATATCAATACTTAATGGAAAATACGTGCTCCATCTTATACTTAAGATGTTTGATATTCAGACAGATAGCAAGGGCAGTAATAAGCTTCTTTTCTGGAGGGTTACCAACCTGTTTGCAGACCAAAACTGAGAGAAAAAGAAGGGCTGCAAGCACAGCCAACATTTTGGCCTCAGCCTGTCAAGTTCAGTGAGGACTCAGGACATAGGAGAGCCTGTACTATATCATCATGTAACTCAGTTGTGTCCCAAATTTTCTGATCAAGGAGATTATGGGGCCACAGAGGAATGTGATCGATGATGTAATGTGTGTCTAAAGAGAATGTGAGAGAAAAAATTCTCTCAGGCTTTCGCAAAGAGCCAAATTGGTCAAGCAATGGCTGTGATTCATGCACAAGGCTGACACTGACAAAGGATCTACAAACTGCAGTACAGGGTTTTGGGATAAGATCCAAGGGGATTTGACTGATACCAAAGTTATATTTCTTGCTATATAGGTCTTGCTTTATCTTGGTCTCCACCATCCAGCAGAAAAGTATAGAAATGAGGTATGAAAACTGAAGCCATGTTAATAAGCTGAGCTGTGGAAGGCTCAAATCATCAGATTCAGACATTACCAGTCCTGTGGATAACCCACAACTACTATTGTGGACTACTGGACTATATTGGAATATTTTGCTGAATTCACGCACCTATAATATTTGGATGGCAATGGACTACGGATCTCTGACAAAACTAAAAAAAAAAAAGGTGATATAAAAGAAGGATTGTTTTGTATGTGAATATACAAAATAGTTAGAATAGATATACAGCTACTTTCTCTTAATTCAATAAGAAGAAAGATTTGTACTAATAGTGTTTGGATGGTATATCATATCTACATCCTGTGCTATGAATGACTACTACAAAGACAACAATATGCAATGTATTAATTGTTGTAACTCTCCTATAATTCTGTTTTGAAGCTGTCTCATTGCAATTTTTTTCAATATGATTAATAAAAAACTTTTTTAAAAAGGCAAAGAAAAGCAAAGAGACAACAAAAATTTAAGGTTTCTTGAAAGCAAGTGGTAATATCCAACCATATGTCCTATCTTATGTAACAATATCTGCTAATCTGAGCAATATGATACGACGATAAAATAGATAATATATGAACCATTGCTTATCAGCAACTCTTGGATTGAAAATCTGTAACAAATATTGTATGTTGCCCTGTTTATTTCTTTGTTGCTGATTTTAGTTCTTGCCTTGTTTTTACTTTTCAAAATAAACTTAAATTAAAAAGAAAAATAAAATAAATAAATTAAGGAAAGAATATATATATATATATATATATATATATATATATTAGATAGTAGTGTTTTTTTTTTTTTTTTTTTCTGGCAGAACCAGGAATTGAACTCAGGCCCTTGCACTTGCCAGGAAGCACTTGTTCCACTGAGCCATCTCCCAGGCCCCAATAGTAGTGTTTTGTCTCAGGAAAAATTGGTAAAGATTTATTCACAAACTATGAGTTGTCTCTTAACTCTATTTTCTTTCTTTTTCTGTGCACAAGCTTTTTAATAAGATGATATTCCAGTCATTGACTTTTTGTGATGCTTACAGCACAATTGGGGTTTTGTCCATAAAGTTTTTTCTGCACTAGTGTCTTTTTTTTTTTTCACTAATATCTTGAAGAGTTCTATCTAAACTGTCTTCCAGGAGATATATTGCCTTTATATTAATATTTATATTTTTTGATCCTTTTCAAAATTTTTGTTTAGTGTATGGTGAAAGATAAGGCTTTGGTCTTAATATTTATGATGTAGAAAGCTAGCGTTTGCAGCTCCACTTAATAAAGTGCCTTCCCTCTAGTGAATATGTTTGACACATCTGTCAACAGTAAGGTGACTAACTTGGTCTGAACTTATTTTTGCATCTTTTAATCTATTCCTTTGATCCTATGGTATGTTTTTTAACCAATGCCATGCTGTTATTACCATAGTAGTTTTGCACTATAATTTGAGTTCAGGGACAGTGATATCTGCTGACTTATCTTTGTTGCCTAAAATTGTCTTTGCCATTTTGGGTCACTTTTGATTATATAGAAGAATTATATGATTATTTTTCTCTAATTCTGTGAGATACACTACTGGGATTTTTTTCTTCCATTTTTATTTTCAAGAGAATAAAAAACAAACATATTGTACAGTTTCAAAACAAGATGACAGGGCATTAATAGTGGTTGTCATATTGCATATTTATCCTTAAAATATTGCTCAGATTGGGATTGCTATAGATATGTATAACAATTTTGGATAAGAATCAATCATTTGTTAGATTGATTATTAGGTATGCCATTTTATTTTTGGATACTCTTGTGAAAGGTGTTGTTATTCTAATTCTTCTCTCAGTGAATTTGTTATTTATATCCAGGAAGACTTTTGATTTTTGAGTGCTGACTTAATGTCCAGTTATGGTATTGTATTTTGTTTTAAAATTTAAACATCTTTAGATGCAGTTTTTGAGGCATTCTATATAGAATATTATGTCATCTGCAAAAAATGTTAATTTAACTTCTTCCTTTCCTATTATTATTCCTTTTACTTCTCTTTGTTGTCTAAGTCTTCTGGCTGATATTTCTAGAACAACATTGAATAAGATGATGGACATCTTTCTCTTGTTCTTGATTTTATAGTGAAAACTTTCAGTTTTTGTCCATTTAGTATGATATCAGCTATTGATTTCTCTTAGATGGATTTTATCAGAATGAGATGAAGATCATTTATTCCTATTTTCTGTACGTCTGTTTTTTTTTTATCAGGAATGGGTGTAGGACTTTGTCACACACTTTTTCTATACATACTGAGATAATTATTCTTTTCTTGATCTTGTTATTAAGATGTATTACATTTATTGATTAGTGTACAGTGAACCATTCTTGAACCTGTTAAATAGTATTCACAGATATTAGGTTAAGCTAAATTTTTTAAAACTTTGTTGGTAATGGTACATGACTAAAATGATCTGCAAAATTTTTTAACTTCTTAATTAAAACATACATGTCAGTTTGCAGGTTTGACAAATAGTTAAGTTGTCAAAGTGAGCCTATTAATGCCACATTTGGGAAGGATAATCATTGAGATTATATTTATTGTTCCATTTTGTATAAATTGCCTTGGACTAATGCTAAAATATAAGTGATTTATTTGTTTCTAAAATCTTCTATTAATTATGGAATAAGTCTGATTAACTACTGAGTTACTTGTTCCTTTAGAATTATTCATTTTTTATAGAATATTGGTTCTCAATCATTAATAATGTATAAATTAGGAGTAAAAATTGTTTTATTTAGAAAGTAATCTTAACCATGATATTTTAGAATGTGAACCTTTGGTAAATCACAGATAGGTTAGTATCAGTCTCTTGTCATCGGCTTAAATCTGATGAAAATTTCCTTTAGCTCTTATAATTCACTGTCTGATAATTTTAATGGCTGTTATTGTAAGATTTTTGTCTTTTGCCCTGTGTATTTTTGGATCTCTAAACAGTCTTTGAATTCTTGAACCATATGTCATTTACATGGAAGCTAGGGTAACTATGATATTTATCTCTCTTTAATTGAGATACATTGTAGTGCACAATCAGTTCTTTTTTTCTTTTTACAGAGACTCCCCCATTTTGCCTATCTTCTTTCTTTCTTTCTTTCTTTCT